>VUQG01010216.1:12433-62383 GCA_015106755.1 Etia nguti | reverse complement strand
CCTTCCCCTTTTTTTTCTTTTTCTTTTTTTTTTTTTAGCTTATAGCTCTTTGTGAATCACCCTGGTGGTGCATAACTACAATTTCATTCCAGTCAAATTGTGTTTTCTTTTTTCATTATTGTAAATTCAACTAAAGAAATGGGAGCAAATTATGTGCTTATGTAACAGGCTGCTATAGCCTAACAAATTGCCTAAAGATACAATCTAAAATCGGTTCTTTGCGTAACTGTTATGTTTAGACACCACTCTGGTTCATCCCTTCAGTTAGGGCCCTCTTTATGTTCAAAGGACATCTTTGAAAGACCTTCGGAAAGCCTGGAGAACTATTGTTGACCACTTTAAGACCGCTTTAAAGAAATGACAAGAAAGTCGTGCTCTTTGGGAGCAAAATATAAAGACATGAGGGGTGGCTCAAGACGTTTGCAAAGTACTGTAATTATTATATTATTATGCACCTTAAAATAAGCATTTTAACTGTAAGTAATTTAAGGTTTGTATTTGCACAGGATAGCTTGATGGAATAAGGGCATGATAGAGGGCTCTTTATACTACTTAAGACATTATAGACAGCACCCACAATGTGTGCTAAGTGTCATACTTGCAGTGCAGCATCATTTAGTAGACTTAACAACAGAACGTCTTTATGCCAGCACAAATATTTCAACACATTCATAATCCTAGATGCTGTCAAAGCTGTTATTCCACTTATAATGATCAAAGCAAACAGCAGATTTATTTAGCCATTACACTTTGAACTAAACAACTGTTTATTGTAGCACTATTTATATTATATGTTAACTTGAGAGATTATAGCGTGTGTCTAGAGCCCTGATAGTCGCCTTAATGTTTTTTTTTTTTATCATCATATATGTGATAAGTGGCTTAGCTGAACAGACAGTAACACAGGATGACATTGTAATTTTTGACTGATATAAATGTCAGTATCTAATCCAAAGGCTGCTTAAGGTTAGACACTGTGGGGCCATAAGAAAAGCTGTCTATCATTCAGAAACAGCATAATCTATCCCTGGACAGCAGATTTAACAAATCCACAGTGGAAGGATGAGATCTGCTGTGCTGCCATGCTTTTTTGTATTCAAACACGCTGCTACAAATAAGCGCTATTACACTTAGACAGGAAAATGGTTTCAAGCAGTATCACGCCTTAATCACAAAAAGTAGAAACAGGCACTGTACCTGTCTTTGAAGAAGCGACGGACGCCGAAGGCAATGAGTTTGAGCACTGCTTCCAGCACAAACATGGAGGTGAAGAAATAGTTGCAGTATTTCAGGGCAAGATCCAAAGACTGCAAAGAGAGAGTAGAAAAGGGGCACGTGTGTGTGTGTGTGTATAAATAATGGGGAAGAGTGAATTATCAGTTGCATCAGCAAATTGGAATTTTTCCAAGTGTGTGCACCGTAAAATCAAACAAGCCAGAGGCCAAAAGAGAGCATGCTCAATTCACAGCACCAGAAACACACCACGCATAATGTCCTCCAAAGATATAAAATAGTATTTAAATATTCCAAACGCAAACATGTTTTATTTATTTTTTTACACCCAATCCAGCTTCCAGTCACTGAAGAGGCTATTTTCTCCCTTTATAAATAGAGCTGTGTTTTCTAACAAGTGGGAGGCTCCCAAATGTCAGGACCAACAGCTGACAAACACAGCCTAGACCTGTGATATTTATCTGATGCTCGGTCAGTTTGAGAAAGCTCACTCCATTTTAAAGGTCAAATGGGCATCTTATCTCAAGGATAATCACTTTTCTCTCCCTTACAAAAGCGCTGTCAGGCTTTTAAACCTCCATGTGCCACATAGATACTGTACCGGTAACAGCACTCTGACAGCAGCCCCTTGTCAAATCAGCAGTGCAATCACAGCTCCTTTGTACGGACTCCAGATACTCACAATACATGCTATGGAGCCTGGAATACAGTTTTCTGATGCTTTGACTAGTCAGTGGAATTTAAGATGCTGCTGTTTGAAGAAGGGAAGAAGAGTGAGAGGCTGAAAGCTGTGGCATGATGCAGGAAAGAAATTAGGAAGATATGACAGGCATTAATACTCAGCATAAAAAGCCTGCATACGTTCTTTCTAGTAAGATGCAGCTTGCAGCAATTTCTGTATTTCTGCTTATATGAAATGCACACGTAAGCTGAAATCACCTGACTTGCACGACATACATAACTATTAAATTAAATTAGCTATATGTACAACGCGCGTGCACTTTTCCACACACAAAAAAACTTCTGCTTACATGAGGTTGATTGTAGTGCTCTAAGGACATGGTGATAACGTTGATGCAGATGATGAAGGTGATGATGAGGTCCAGGTAGTGGTTTGTGCACAGTGTGTGGATCATCAGGCGCATGTTGCCATAGCTGGCATAATAGGGCAGCTTCTGAGCCTCTGTTAAAGAAAAAAAAGGGGTAAAGACGCTACAGTAATACAGAGAAAACATAGAAAACCGCAAAAATCATATGACCCCACAGGATTTGCAGGAATGAAGTTTTAAAATACAACCCTAGGTCCAAAGCAGTTGGGAGGCTGTGAAAAATATAAATAAAATCAGAATTAATTGACTAATAAAGCCATGTTTTATCCTCAACAGAATGTAGAAAACTTTTAAATGTACCATAAAAAAAGGTCATTTTAAATTTGACGGCAGTGACACGTCTCAGAAAAGTTATAATAGGGCTACGTTTATCACTCTGTAGCATCCTCCCTGCATTTAACAATGTTTAAAAGCTGGGTTCTAGCTACTATTCTAGCTACTCTTGTGTCTTCTTTGTCATATTTTTGTTTCATAAATTTCCAGATGCACAAGGTGCCAGTTCCATAGGCACTAATGAACCCTCATACCATCAGAGGCTTCTGACCTGAGCCAGCTGCCTCTCCTCTTTAGTCCAGCGGATGTGGCATCCATGTTATCCAAAAAGAATTTCAACTTTCAATTCATCCGACCACAGAACATATTTCCACTTTACCTCAGGCCATTTTAAATGAGCTTTGGCCCAAAGGAGACGACGACACTTCTGGATCATGTTCACATATGGCTTCCTCTTTACACAATAGAGCTTTTTAACCTGAATTTGTGCATGGCACAGAGAAATATGTTCACAGACGGGGATTTATATAAGAGTTCCTGAACCTATCCAGTCATTTTCATGACAAAATCATGCCTGATTGCCTGAAGATCGCAGGTATCCACTATTGATTTTCAGGCTCGTCGCTTGCACACAGATTTTTGATGATATTATGAACTGTACTCTATATAATGATATATTCCATAATTTTATATTGAGAAGCATTATTCTGCAACCATTCCACAAGTTGTGGATTCAGTTTTTTTGCCGATTGAATACTCTTTAACTCTTCCTCTCTAATATGCTCTTTTATATCCAGTCCAGTCCTGGTGTCAGTTAACCTGTTTAGTTGTAAAATGTTCCTCCAGCTGTTTCTTTTGAGCACAACTTACTTTTCAAGTAACTGGTTGTTCCAACTTTTTTGAGACATGTTGACATCAATTCATAATGAACTAATGTTTTTCATGAATTAGTAAAACGTCTGAGTTTAAACAGGTGTTTCTGTGTTTTATTGTAAATAAAATATGGATTCATGAGATTTGCAAATCATTCGGTTTTTATTCATATCTTACACAGCATCCCAACTTTTATAGGAATCAGGTATGTAATTTCTAATATAATCTAGTGTTCTGCAGTTTATATCTGTCCGGCCTTGGTGCAGGCTCTCACGTCATCCAGCGTCTGAAACTAAGTGATTTAGCGACGCTCCTTTTCAGGTCACCCTCACTTTAAGCTCTCTTTGATTTAAGTTACAGAACTGGTTATGTAATCAGACGCTCCTTAAAAAAGCATAATTTAAGTGGTTTGATCGCTGCAAAATCAGAAAAAAAGGCACTTGGAGCAATGTTAGGAAACATAATACTTGCCGTTTATGTTTTTATTATCAATCTGCCTCAATTTCCATCTCTCTGTTTTTATAGCACAAATTTTCATCAGCGTTGATCTCAGCTTAGGAAAATGGGTCTAGCAATGTGTCATAATAACAATAGAGCTAAAATGAGATAATACAGTTCTCCTTTTTAAGCCCTTTGTGCATTGTATTACTCTGTCTTGTTATTTTATGGTAATTGTCATAGTTTTCCATTTGATTTTACCCATTTTGCTTTCTAAATGTCTGTTTGCTTCTGATTTCGCTTTCAATCCCTGCTCTTTCCCCCTCCAACCACTTTTGTGTTCAGCTTTTTAAAAAATTCTCTTCCAGCTTTTAGCCTTTTTATTCTCTCCATTTCCTGTCTAACTTCCGTCTTACTCCTCCTCTTTTTCTCCATGCGCCGCTGACGTTTCTCCTCACGCCTCTTGGCTTCCTCCACCTCCTGGTGTTGACGACACTTGTGGAAATTCTCCACCACCACGCCAACAAACATGTTGAGGACAAAAAAGCTAACAATGAGGAGGAAGGAGATGAAATACAGCAACATCCACGGGTTGTTGTTGGTTATCGGCTGGGGTTGGAGATGTGGAAGTATTATGTTGTGATAGGAAAAGAGACAAAAAGAGAGTTACTGAGATTAAAAAAAATAAAAGTTGTTTCCTCAAAAAATCATAAAGCTTATATTCAGGTACCTGCTGGTCCACACCCACAGCGTCCAAACCGTGGTACATGATATTGACCCAGCCGTCTTTGGAGGCGAGTACAAACAGAGACATCAGAGCCTAGACAATACAGGGATGTGAACAAAAAACACTGTTATCCTTGCCTCACCCCGACAACTACACACTTTTCTATTGTGTACTGTAAAACATGTAAGTGCAGGAACCACACGTGGTACTCACCTGTCCCAGATTGTCAAAGTTGTACTTATGGTGGACCCACTTATAGTTGGCTTGCAGACAGTCAGACTTGTTGGTGATGTTTTTGACATCAGGACCCAAGCAGTAGAAAAACTTGCCTTTAAACAGCTGTCAGTTCAAGGACAAAGAAACCAAGATTTGGAGCTCTCTACTTATATATAAAACAGAGAAATATGCCTCAGAGAGATTGGACCTCTCTAAGGAGCTTAAAGCGTGAAATAATGAGCTGATAAAACCTTGCACCGGCTGAAAATGTTGTGCAGTGAGGGAAGAAGTAGTAGTTGAAGACAGCTGTTCCTACCTGGACCCCGAGGATACCAAAGATGATGAAGAATGCGCAGCAGATGAGGACAATGTTTCCAATGGGTTTGAGGGAGGTGATGAGAGTTTCCACCACCAGCTTCAGGCCCGGGGCTCTGCTAATCACTCTGAAGAAAGGAGAGGGGTAAGTGGATGAAGAAAAACATACATCAACTGAAGTCCCTGATGCATACACTCTACAAGTGACAGAAGATCAAAACACTGCAGAAAACATATCTGTGGGAAAAAATACTCCTACACTGGATTTTTAAACAGGCTTGCAACTGGATTTTTGATCTGTCTGTCAGAGCAGTACTAATTAACCATTTACATTTAAAACATTAAAGAACAACATTTTCACAGTTTTATAAAAACTGTATGTACAGCAAAGACTGACAGGAAAAATGATGATAATCATGCCTGATTTTAAGGAGATTGTGGAAAAAAGATAAAATAAAAAAAGAAACAGAAAAAAAACCCTGCTTGGCTTTGTGCCAACCTGAGGGGACGCAGTGTCCTGAGCAGCCTGAGCACTCTGAGCACACCCAGGATCTTGGCCCCTCCCGCCATGGACACGACAATGTCAATCAAAGACACAAAAACCAGGAAACCATCCAGAATGTTCCAGCTGCTCCGCAGATAAGCCTGTTCCCCCATGTACAGACCCATGGAAACCACCTGGAGATGAGAAAGCAGACATGAAGCACCATATTACAAACTGGTAATATCCACTGGTCTGCTGCATAACACCCAAAAGACCAGTGCCCTTATTACTGACTTGTGAATAAATATTAGTGTATATCATATTAGCATATGATGGGATTTTACACGTCTGTGAGTTTAAATGTTACGAGTGGTTATTGTACAGGCGCTGTATAACACACAATCACAGATGGATGCTGTTTTGCTAAGCAGCAGTGGGAGCATTATGTCTGCTTCGGCAAAAAATCTGCAACTGACATTTGAAGCCGTTTGCTGAGTGTTTGCTAAAGCTTCAGAGGGACCGTGGGGGTTAGTGTGCAAACATCAAGATGGCTGAAAGATCAGTGCCTGGCACACGTCTTGGCTCTGAATGCCAAAATGTTAACAGCCTTCAATAATAAAAGTGTAAATGAATTTATAATGAGTGTGCTACTGAGTTTACTATTCTAATTATGCAATATGACTGATATTTACTCTATGAACAGTTTCTGTGTGAAATTATATCTTTAAAATCTTTCAAAATTAATGAATATATTATGTGATAATGCATCTGAAGAAGCCTCAGACATGCTGACCAACCCTGTGGTTTTGTTCATTTATGTAGCTGCATTTTGTATACATCGTTAAACCACATGGTGGAGCCCTATAGGGAGATTAATGTTACACAAACAAACACACACTGGCACACAATGTGTAAGCCACACAAAAGTCCAGACAGACAGAGACATGAAGGGAGACATGTACGGCTCAGCCAGGGGGCTGACAAGGCTCTAGCTCCTCGACGTGCGGGGGTTGGTTAATAATTGATTGTGGGAGTGCATAATTGATGGCCCACTTGTGCCAGAGCCTTTCTCAGAGAATACAGACTCTGTGGTGCAGGGAGGAAGATAAAATTAAAGAGGGAAAGAATGGGGAAACAAAAATATTTGAGAGTCGGGGAAAGAAATAGGTGAGAACAGAAGGAGTCTCAGGAAGTGGAAAAAAAACAGACTTTAAAAAAGGACCACTTAATATAGAAGCGGACAGAGTGTGGGGGAGTGCTAAAGATGGACTGCTTCCATAGGAGTAGACTAGTCCCTAATTAATGACATTGCTTAATTGCTCTATTCTCCATAGGAACAAGGGAATTACTGAGAAAGGAGGGAGGAAAAGAGGATGGGCCGTGGGTCACTAAGGCAAAGGCAATTCAGAGTGAGAGACAACCCTGAACACATGGGAGGAAACACACAGAAATGACGCCTCTGCGCCGCCTGCATTGGCAGTAATAGAGAGACAGGTTGTAAAACGTTACCTTGAGTGTCATCTCGCCCACAAAGATGGCAGTAAAGATGTAGTTGGAGATGGTAAGAAACACTCTTTCCTGGACAGAAATAGGAGCGGGGGGAGAGAGCGGCAGAGAGGGTTGACAGTCAGAAAGTGAAGATGGGCCAATTAGGAGTAGTAAAAAAACAGCACTTACTGCACCTTATAGATCATAAAAGTGAATTCATCCTCGGAGAATACAAACAGCTACTGCACAGAAACTGCAGAAAAGAGCTGGAGTTTCAAACACACGCGTGCAAACAAACATTTACCAAGCTGCCCTGTAGTATCTTGGGCCTTTCCAGAGCCACTGTGATGCAGTTGGAGAAGATAAAGGCCAGTACTACGTAGTCAAACAGCTTATGGGCAATGATAGATTGGCACATCTGTCTGAACCTGGAAGAAGAGAGGAGGGGAGAAGAGAAAAAACAAAAAATTTAAACTGACGGGAACAATGAAAGGCCTCAGTCTGCCCAGACGCACTTTTAAAACCCCTTCCATCCAATCAGAATGAGAGCCAAGTTCCCTGAATGTGCATGGGAGCTCCCTAACATCTTGGTGAGTAAATAGCTTCATTCAGCTCCTGTTTACATCTCTCCTAATTCAAAACAAATTACATTAACAACACTCTCAGAAGCACCAGACTCCTGAGTACAGTTCTCTGCAGGGGGAACAGAATAGAGAGATAAGAGAGAAACAAACGGAGTAAGAGAGAGAATTGTGTTTGTGTGTGTGTGTGTGTGTGTGGTGGGGAGGGGAGGGGAGGGGGGCAGAAAGAGATGGGACATATAAATACATTTTGAATATGCATTTCAAAAACTTAGCATGTGACGCTGTGCACTGCCAAAAAGCAATTAAATGTCTCCGCTGCAGTGTTTATAAGGGACTGATGAAAAGAAACGGAATGAATATGAAAATGAATTGACTACGAGAGAGAGCGAGATCGACTTTATTCCAAACTGTTCGGGGACACACATGGACACGTTTAAATGGCTTTTATTAAAATACTCAACTGTGCCTAGTCAAACCCTTCCTCTCAGATTGTAGCACGGCATCACTACAAGTTAATGCATAATTTAATGAACTGCCTACAGTATTAAATTTATGGCCCCCCTCTGGAGGGCTTCTTCTTGCTCTCTGACTAAAGGGGAGAGTTCAGAGGAGATCGCTTTGCTATTTGCAAGGTGGCCATCAATGCTCTAATGCGGAAATGCTTGAAACTGTCCTTCATATTGATGAGCTGAGGAACAGAATTGGGCAATCTGTTCCTAAAATTGTTTTTTGTGGTGACGTTTGGAAGACTAGAGCACAGCGTCGGTAAAGTCTTCGGATAAAGGAGAGGCTTACTTGTTCTGCGGGGAGAAAAGGAAGACGGACCAGTCTTCTCTGGTCTCACACCAGTCTGGTCTGTACGCTTCTAACATCTTCTGGATGCGGAAGCACAAGCTCTGCAACGAACACACATATCAGTGCAGATCACGGCACACACACACACACAGAACGGCAGAGCGAAACCGTCTGTTTAGATTTCATAATTAAATTATTTACCAAAGTGAAACACTTCTATGGCAACAGCTTGGAGCATCTTCCAACATTACCATCTGTATAGCTCTTTCCCCCGCTGTCTAAATAGTCCTTTCTAATTAACCTTGTTTCCCTCATACACAGACTTGTTTATAATGAAAACAATGAGGCTCCCATGAGGCCCAGGTGATAGGGAGTGCGGGCTTTGCACAAAGTAGTTGGAAATCCTACACAAGAGAGCGGGAGATTATTGCACGTGTAAAGCCTTATACTTGAACATAAAAGCTAATGGTTTGGTTGTTGTGTATTACAAACCTAGATTGTGTTTCTTTGTTCTTTCTAAATGCTCCTACATAGTGCATGTTAGAACTGCTTATCTGCACCTGAGGAATATTTCCTCATGCATCTGTGTTTAATTTCCTTGACCGCACATGCACATAATAGTAGCCTACATAGTCGATGTCATCATCCAGGTCCTCTCGGTCCTTGCTCCGTGCATTAACCTGGGGGAAGACCTCAGCCATCAGGTGGCTCTGGGGATTGGACCCTCTGGCCTGCTCAGTTGGATGTCTAGGAGGGGGCTGGAGGAGCTGTGACAGTGGAGTCTTCCCATTACAGTCTTGGTGAAGCCCTCCGATGTTGCCGCTGCTGTTGATTATCATCCCTCCAGAGAGGCTCTTCTTTCTGTGGTTGGCATTAAGAGTCATGGAGGGAAGGGGGTGCTGCGGAGGGTGAGTTTGTCCAGGCACCTGGAGCAGGTGTGGCAGCTCTAGCGATAGAGCTCTCCGGTCTCTCCTGGGTCCAAAAGAACCTGGAAGCATGGGATGGGGAAGGTGGAGGGAGTGGGGAGCGACAGCAGGTTGGGAGAGAAGAGACTCCTCCTCGTCCGGCTGGATATGATGTAGGTGGTGGTGTGGGGATGAGGAGGCACGGGGACCTCGGATTCGCAGGCTTCCTCCGACCACCCCTCCTAGACCTCCCAAGCCGTAGCCGTAGAAGGCCCTTGAGGAAGTCGGGGTGAAGGCAGGACTAGCAGAGGGGGAAGAGGAGGAGCATGGCCGGCCTCCTAGGCTGTTCCAGCTAGAACGGCGGGCCAACAAGGCATGGTGCTGGGGAGGCAGAGGACGGCCCCAGTTGTGGTAACCTCGACCTGGATACTGAGAGAGAAAGACTGATATGATATCTGGAAGTAATATAACATCAATGCAACTCTTATAATGCATTATGATAATCATATGCTATTCATTACAGTTCCGTTCAATTAGGATAGCTGTAGCTCAGGAGGTAGAACAGGTCATCTGCTAATAGGACGGTTGGCGGTTCAATCAGTGGACCAAATATCCCAAATATCCTTGGACAAAATACTGACCCCAAGTTGCTCTCAAATGCATTCATCTAAGTATTAATGTGTGTGAATGTTAGATAGAAACCTGCTTAGATAGAAAATGTATGAATGGGTGAATGAGGCAAGTGCTTTGAGTGCTCAGGCAGAGTAGAAAACGCTAAATAAGAACCAGTACATACATTTTCAGATTCATAAGCAAGCGTAAAACCTTGAAATGTGATGAAAATCTATTTTTGTGACTCTATAAATATTGCTGTTAAATTATACTGACCAATTAAATTTTATGTCATAAGAGCTAACGATGTAGCAGCTATGTTCTTTGTTTGCTTTTTATTTTCCAGCTTCTTTATGTACAGTCCCATCAACTTACCACAGCCCTCTGCTCCAGGTTGGCTCTGCCAAGAGAAATGACACTATTCTTCCTGGAGCTGAGAGCAAAGGTCAACCTCTCTCCTGGAAACAACCCGGCAGGCAATGGGGACATGTCCAGGTGCCCGTTAGGAGTCAGGGTACATATCTTTGGGTCTGCAGGAAAAAGAAGAGGGAGGAGGAGGACAGGGAAAAAGAAAATACACAGTGCTAAATGGTGGGAAGAAGAGAAATAAGATGGATGAGTGAGAAGGAAAAATAAATGAGTAAATAAGCCCTTCCCCTTCCCTCCCTTTGTTTGCCTTGTCTTTGTTGATGCCATGAAAGCACAAAACTCCATACTCTCCATCACTGTACGCAATAAATGTCTTAAAACAATGTTACAGTCAGCTCCAAGAGGAAGAGGAAGATTTCATTTACACTAAATTGCCTTACAGGACCAGAGAGGAACTTGTAATAGCGAAACAGAGGGTTATCTCAGAGTGCTTGTCCATTCTCAAACGTGTCTTTTGATGGAATGGGTCTCAGTAAACATTGCCATTCCAAATGTGTTTCCCTTCCATGTACCCTGACATTTATGGGCAAGATTTGAGGTCGGGAGGATTGTGATTAGACGCCATCAGAGGACTTGCTAATGCCCTGCTAAATGCTGCTCGCTGCTGCAGGATGGTGGTTCTTGGTGAGTTCGCTTTTGTTACGCCGGGGGATATGTGGGGAGAGAAGTGGATGGAGGAATGGCATCAGTCATGCATTATTTAAAGTTTGCTCTGCTTACATTACAGACTGGGAAAAGGAAAAAAAAAAAAAAAAGGTGCTTAGGTATGTTTGTTGTGGAACTCATACCAAGTTTTTGATGCCCGAGGCACAACAAATCACCACAGAGCTTGAATATGATGGTGCCCCTCGAGCAAACAGATTTAAGTGTTGCAAAGTTGATGCTGGATAATAAGAAGAATTTTTCAAAAACTGTTATATTTGCAAATCTGTAAGTGTTGGGGAGAAATGGCAATAAAATCCTAGAGTTGAGAAAAAAATTTGTCTGTAAACAAAAATATGCAGCGAAGCTGTGGGAGGTAGCACTCACCTGATAGGTGCAGGGAGTCTTTCTGTTTGTCACTGTCATCGAAATTGCAGGAAGACCTGTCATCGTCTGAGTAGGAGCGATTTGCATCACCCTGTTTTTGGGGACAGTGAGAGAAAATAAATGGGCGAATAAGAGACAGAAAAGAAAAAAAAACGAAGCAAAGAGCGTGTTAAAAAAAAAGAAAGAAAAGAAATAATGAGCAATTACAAGCTAACAATTACAAGCTTACACATTCCTAATTTTCAGTTCTTTCTTTATTACCCAATTATCTAAGACACATTTCCTCCCAGGGCTGTTGGTTTGTCAGATCTAGCTCTGAAACACTGATGTTTACTTCTCCGCTTTAACTGTGACACGAGTCAGTGATTGCAGTTTGTGGAGGTTCAGCATTCCTACATGGGTGAAAACCGAGGAGTTCACCTTAACTTATGTGGATGTGGATTTTGTTAGATGACCTTACTGTTATGAAATCTGCATTTTTAGGGGTGCAGAGGAGCAGGCTACAAAAAGGCTTAGAGCAGGGATGTAAAACTCATTTTACATCACGAATCTGCATACAGCCCAATTTGATCTTATGTGGGCCAGACCACTGAAGGTCCCATTTTCAGTGTATAAAAATTTAACTAAACATTTAATCAATGAGATAATTTAATATGAGAAAAAGAAGTGAAATTTGAGCAGTATGTCTTACTTTTTCTACTGAAAAAGATCTGTCAGGATGATTCTTTGGACCTAAATTGTAAGAAGTAAATGTGCAAAATACAGAACTTCACAACTTAATTACTTTTGTGTAGTATGAATGGCCATGGGGGAGGTCTTTATACGCAGGAAAAGCTGTAAAACCTGCAAAAATACAGTTAAAAGTTCAAAATTTGTGCCCTCCTTCACATTTTCCAAAGCGGTCTAGTGGTTCAGATGGGCCAATTCTGGCCCCCGGCCCCTATGTTTGACACCCCTGCCTTAAAGTGACAGCTTGTTTCTATTATCCTTAAAGGCCAGTGTTTGTATAATTATTTTGTATTCGTCCTGTTGTCTCAAACCTTTCAGTGAGGACTACTTTATTTGGAATTTGGATCAATTAAAATACACGTGAGCACAGACAATTAGAGATAAAGAAAGCAGTTACATTACATTCATTGTGCAGCAAATTAATAATGTATTTCCTATTGTTGTGTGGACATTGCTATTAAAGTAATCAACTGGGTCCTTAGTTCCTCAGACACAGGAAGTGCATACAAACTCTTGTGTTTACTCGTGCAGCCAGCAACAGAAGATTTGCTATACTTTGGTTGGAGGACAAACAGAAGCAGTAGCTGCCCTAAATCCAGGTGTCTTACCTCTGCTTGAAAACCCTCAACCAAGATGGCCACGAGCAAATTGAAGAGCACATAGTTTCCAAATGTCATAAGAGCCACAAAGTAGAGAGCGGCGCAGGGAGAGGTGGACGCCATGCCATTGTACAGCACCATGTTCCAGTCCTCCTGGGTGAGAATCTGCAGGAAACATATGCACAGAGTGAATTGGGGGACACACAAAAACACTCACCTACACCAAAAAAAAAGCATACGTGCAGTCATAAGCGCACTTATTAATGCCACGTTTGTGTGTCTGAACTATTCTTACCTGAAAAACGGTGACGATAGCCCAAAGCAAGGAGTCAAAGTTCTTCCTGTCAGGCACGGTGTCCCCTGCTTCTGTCTTCAAGCTAAACTTACAGCCAAATATGTGCATCCCCAAGATGCTGCAACACAAACAAGGGTTTTGTCCTGTAATTACTTATTTCAGTCACAAATCCTATCGCAGAGTAAGAATGCAATTATGTTGTTAAACTGGATGTTGTAACAAGAATATGAAATCCAGACAATGCCATTAATATAAGTGCTGTTTAGAGGAATTATGAAGACATTTGATTTTAAGGTTAAAGTCTCTGTAGCTCTGTGATTTAACTGGTAACTATAGTAATTAGAAGTATGGGCCAAATGCCAGTGGCTCAGGATATCATTAGCTGACTAAAAGCTCAGATGTCATCTGTTTTCTCACACTCGTGCTTCACTACAGTGGTAAAGAAGCTGGCTGGCAGGTATGCATACACACATACGTAGGATTGGGTAACAATCAGTATACACACATAACATCATTATGCAGCAGCATGTAACTCATCTATCAATGTCAAAGTGACTGGTGCCAGTTATGATAAATTCTCCTGTTAACACATCATTTTTCAATTATTTTAAAGATGTCATCAGCAGGTACATCATAATATTTTCTTAGGTATAATATGAAGGTAGAATGAATGTTTAAGTGATCCATATACCCGAGTAAGTAATTAAATTAAGTATTAGTGTAATTCACCCTTTCTGTGGCTGAGATTTTACAGTTGACCTACTGGAATGATTGGTACCAGGAAAGCATTGCTAACGGTAATTTACAGGCAATTTGAAAACTGTCCAAACTTAAATTAAACCATCTTATTAATATGCTGCACTGGAACTTGGATATGACAACTTAATACAATACAGTTTACCTTTGTCACTGTTCTTTGGCCAGAGACCTATCTGTCTGGTGTAATAGAGACTCAAATGTTTAGAGGAATAATTCTCATAACCTTCGTGGCAGAAGTAAAGTTGGAACGGGACGCAAGGTGTTGCTTAAAAATGTATTGTATAATTTATTTATTTAGATTTTTCCAGAAATAAGAAATAAATCCCACTGATGATGCAGCAGTCTCAAAAACTCAGGTATCAAATATGATGCACTTGGCATTAGAGGGTCAGTACTATTGATTTGTACAAACTGTGTTCCAGTCTTTATTTAGAGCTGCCTGCACCAACAAGTGCTTTTATGTTAATCTGCTACTATTCCAAGAGGGCTTTTATTTCAAACTGTCAACCCAATGATTTGTTTTATGCTATCAAACTATCCTGTGTACTGCGGCACTCTCCTGCACTCATCTTTTTTCTCTTCTCTTCCCCCTCACGCACTAATGGCAGAAAGGGAGTTTTCTTTGCTTCCCACTCTCACCAAGTGCTTGCTCACAGGGGATCATCTGATGGTTGGGATTTTCTTTCAAATATTGTAGGGTCTTTGCCTTACAATGAGAAGCACCTTGAGGCAACTGGTTTTTTAAATTATATATATATATATATATATATATATATATATATATATATAGGGACAGTGTGCAGTTCGTTGAAAACCTATGTACACCCAATGATTCAGTAGCTTGTAGAACAACCATTAGCAGCAAAATCTTAAAAATAAATAAGTAAAACTTAAAAAAAAAATCATCATGAGAGACTTCATCAGTCTCTCACTCCTTTTTATAACGTTGCTCAGTTCATTGAGAGTTGTGGGCATTTGTTTATGCACAGCTCTCTTAAGGTCTTGTCAGTCAGTTTGAGGTCTGGACTTGGACTGGGCCACTGTAATTTCTTGATTTTTTTCCACAGTCTTGTAGATTTGCATCTGTGCTTGGGATTGTCCTGATGCTTGATCCAATTTTGGCCAAGCTTTAGATGTGAGACAACTCAATGACTGCAAGGTGCCCAGGGCCTGTGGCTACAAAATAAGCCCAAATCATCACCCCTCCACCACGGTGCCTGATGGTTGGTATGAGGTGTTTGCGCTGCTATGCTGTGTTGATTATTGCCAAACTTTGGTTTGTCCACTTTGGTTCAAAGGACATGATTCCTGAAGTTTTGTGGTTTGTTCAAATACAGCTTCCCAGTATGGCTTCCCAACAAGTCATACATGTTCAGTCTTTTTCTAATTGTACTGTCATGAACTTCAACATTTAACACGCTAACTGAGGCCTGCAGAGTCTGAGATGTAGCTCTTGAGATTTTTACACTTTTGCTGGGCATTGCACAGCCTGACCTTGGAGGTAAATATCCTGGGATGATGTGTGTTTGTGTTAACACACATCTGAATGTTCCAGATCTGCAAACTGCCAAAGCTCCTGCTTGTATAAAGGTGCTCACACTGGTGGTGCATCAATCAAGTGCATTTGATAAGTACTTAGGTTTCCACAGAACATTTCACAGAATCCTATGAAAACGTTCTTTTTCACATGGCTGTGTATAGATACATATTTTATATTCATAAACACAGAAGCATTGAAACATGTATGCACACGCCACACTCTCTGTATTCCACGTTCCTATTATCACCTTGTTAACTGCTGTTCTCCAAGCCACACTATACATACATACATGCCCAAGAGTTACCTGAAGATGAAGATAAACAGCATAAGCAGCATGCAGAAGGTGGCCACATTGTCCATCGTCTTCATCAGAACCACAAGCTGCCGCCTAAGCGCAGGCATGAATCTCACCAGCTTAATGACCCTCAAAAGCCTGAATGTCCTCAGCACCGACAGACCACCGTCTGCCTGGCCAATGATCTCACACACACTGGGGCGAGTGCACACATGTTTAAAAAGGAGGGATAAAATGAGAATGGCAAAGATGTGGTGAAATTTGTAAAAATGTATGTGGTCATTTCAAAAGAAATATGGGGAAAGGAAAACCAAAATTAATAAGAGTCAAGCGAAAGGAGGGGAAATAGAAAAGATTAGATAAGAGGCTAAGTTAGTCTTTAAAAAACAACATTAAATATTACACACATCAAGACAGAAAATTCCCATCCTGTAAGCACACATAATCCATACTAGGGTGATAAGGAACATACAGTATTAAATTCTCAATCAGCCACTCATATCACAGACCTGATGATGACGATGATGCCATCAAAGATGTTATACGGGTTCCTCAAGTATTCAAAGAAGCCAAAAGCAGTGAGCTTCAGGATCATCTCCAGCGTGAACATGCTGGTGAAGACGATGTTACAGATCTCCAGGACATTGGTCAGCTCCTCAGGCTTGGTGGAAACATCAAAACAAAGTCAAAAGAGTGAGCTTTGGAGCTGGATGTAGACTGGTACCTCTTTTGTTGCACCATAAACCTCGAAATAGCTGGACCCAATATTGGAGTCATTGATTTCTCATGCTATTTGAGGGCTATTACAAAAAATGTACCATTATTTTCTTACCCTAAATTTCAACTCTGGAATACTACATGATGTGCACAAGCACCAGTGCCATGTCAGTGGAAAAAAGGTCAGAGTGACACAAACCAATGACGAGAAGGGAAGAGGTTACAGGAGCTCAAGCACTGCAAGTATTTGAAGTTAAAAACAGAGCGGTGCCAAGGACACACAAAGAGATAAAAACAGTTAATATTACACCAGTGCTTTTCAATCACAGCTGCTGTAACAATAGATACGGGAACCACTGCCAAACAAAACAACTGCGCTCGTATTACTTTTCTCCGCTTGCGCTGAAAAAGCTGCCAGTCAAACTGTCAGTCACTGTAAGAGAGAATTTACACTTACCTGGCACATAAAATTAACACATACATCTTATCTGAGAGAGGCAGCAGTCAGAGATCAAGAAAAAAGGCTGAAAAGCGGGAAAACAAACAGTTTCCTGGCACAGCTGTTTGTGTGAAATTGTAAAGGAAAACTCACATCAGGGGGAAAATAAACAGGAAATGAGAAAAGGGATGGAGAGTGTGCATTGCCTGTGTAGCACATGGTGTCAAACACTGGCTGAATAGGACTGCCTGTTATCTGGAATTGCCAAAGCGACTCATACATATATGAACACGCCACACATATAGCACACATACACACACGCCCACGCGCACGTACACACCCGCGCGACAGTCAATTCTGAGTTTATTTCCATTTCTATGCGCAGACTGGCTTTATGCAAGTATGCTTTGTGTGTGAGTGGATGTGTGTTATGCGCGATATGGATCAGATGCTTTCTCCGATGCCCCCTGTGAATTTTAGTTTCGAAAGCCAGTGGAGAAATAGCCAGCTCGCCCTGCCAAAGTTAGCAAACCATGTCAGGGAAACACACACTCTCCCAGCCCTCCCCTCCCCTAATCCGCTTTGTCTCCCAGTCTATCTCTACAACACCCCTAGTTCTCCATGCCTTTTTCTTTCTCTTTTCTGAGTCTCATTATCAGGCAGACACATCTCTTCCCAATCAATATCCTCCTGTCGATCAGAGGGAGAATGAGGGAGGGAGAGGGAGAAGGAAAACCCCCCAAAAATGGAAGGATTGTTTGAAAGTAGATGATGACATGAAGGGTGAGGAGGGGAGAAAGATTTTTCGTCAGAAATGAAGAAGAAAGAGCAAAAAAGACCTGCAAAACAGATTTGTTAGTTTCATAGCTTGAAGGTGGCTGTTATGATGGTGCAATTTAAAATTCGAAAAACATGTTAAAAAAAGGCTGTAGATCAGCAATAGTATGATATGGATAAATGAACATAGATAGAAACACCCCGGCAAAAACAAGTTGCATCCCTTAGCAGCTGCTCTAACCTTGACCTACACCCATAACTCCCTCACGAGTCTAAAGTGCAAACACAGGATATGAGATTTATTGCTATTGACAGAACCATCACGGCCCTTGACACCACAGTTTAACTCAGACAAAACACCATCATGACTCCCTCCCTGTTGCTTTCTCCTCCTCCTTCGTGCTCCCCCTTCTTCTTGCCCCATTACCTTTCATTCCCTAGCAACGTTTCTCCTCATATTCTCATACCTCTGATCTCCCATGTTACTTTTTCGCCTGTTCCTGCCCTGCACATGTCCCCTGAAAATCCATCCCATGAGACAAGTGTCCTCTCTTGTTACTCGCCTGAAATGAGCCCTCAGTCAGCATGACAGTTTCATGAATATGAATGAATGAGCTACGCCCTCAAGTGTGACGCGTATGTGTGGCTTCTTTTGAAAACTAATGAATTAGTAATAATTATTAGTCAAACTTAAATATATGAGCACAAAAATAGTCCGCTGTCAAATGTGACACCTATCTGGAAGGATTCATTTGAAATCAGCTCTATATACAAACCTTTTTCCTAAGCCAATGTGGTGCTGTGGTACAGCAGCTGTGTGGTTAGTCATGTTTTGGGCTTAAGAAATCTTGTTTAAGAAGAAAACACTGAAGGTAAGACTTCTGCACCGCAAAGCCAGTGCACACACCTGAGTAAGTGCTTCTGTCAGTCTTGCAGAGGGAGAAAGACTCAAAAGACAAGACGAGGCGTCTGCCTGTGTGTGCATGCAAATGCGTGTGGGTCCCTGCATACGTGCCCGCTCTGAAGTGCGCGCACTCACACGCGCGCACTTCAGAGCGGGGGGAATAGAGCTGAAAACTGCTGTGTAACCGGCATCTGCCTCACACTTCCTCTCTCGCTTGTCTCCTCCTCTTCTTTTCCCCCCCGCACAACCCTCGTTTATTTTTAGAGTCTTCAGAGATGAGGGAGAGAGAGAGAGAGAGAGAGAGAGAGAGCCCAACTACCCTGTACACTGTCAAAAAGTGCGTGGGCGGATGAGAGAGGGAGAAGCGGGGAGACGGAGGATGAAACTGAGGGAGGTAAAAAAGAGTAGGTGAGTAGATGAGACGCTCGGGGTAAGGCGGGAAGGATGGAAGGAAGGGAAACAGCGAGGAACAAAGGAACAAGTGGGGGAAAGTGCAAAGGAAAGGTGCACAGAGGGATTTGTGGGGAGAATAAGGGGAGAGAGATGGAAGTAAAATTAGCAAGGGAGGGAGCATGAAAGAGACAGAAAACAGAATGAGAGAGAGAATGCAGAAAAAAGGAAAAAAGCTGTCTTATGTAACAGCTTGTGAGTCCATGTGTTTCTGTTGGTGCATGCGCAAGAATATAAAAAGATATTTTGTTTATGCGCCTGCACACGGTTTGCAAAAAAAAAAAAAAGGATCTGCATTGTGTGTTTGCGTGTGCAACTATTTGTGTTCGTGTGTGCGTGCGTATTCTTGGCAGGCTTCTATCACTCTCACTTTCAGACACCTGCCTTGTCTGCCTCTGAGGAGGCTTGGCCCATGTTAAAAGCCAGCTCGGTTATGTCTACCGCTAGGCTAAATGTTTACACCTCGATCATGAAACTGTTAGGCACTGATGTTCCTCCAATCCCGCACTCGTCACCCTGAATGTCATCTGCCGTAACGCTGTTTCTTTCTGCTGATTTGCTGGGGCGGGAGAAATGATTATGGTAACACACTGTATTGATACTGTCACTCTCAAACATTCAAGGCAACGCTCCAAAACAATCAGTCTCTTTGGTGGCTCACGGCTTTTGGAATCGGTTCAGAAATAAGTAATGGTGAGGTTCATAATAAAAAGAGAGACCTTAAAACAGAAGATGGATGAAAGACTAAAACAAACAAACAAAAAAAGCCCCTCACCACTCAGTGTGGATTTTTTCATGACCTGATGTGAACTGATGTGAAAGGTGGAAGTACTGCATGAACTTAAGTGAGGTGAAGATGAGGGAGGTCTCTTAATCAAAGCTAATCTTACCTGGTTGTGATGCTCGATGCCCATACTGATGGTGTTAATGAGAATAGCAATCATAATGCCTCTGCTGAAGTACTTGCTCTCCACAATGCCCCAAAGCTTCCTCCTCATACCGTTCCAGAGGTCCTTACAATGTCCAAAGCATGTCCTTTTCCGCTTCCTCTCTCCATCTCCCCTCTCCTCCAAGTGGTTCTCCTCTTTGCTTGTCTCCTTAACCGCATCCTCTTCATTTTCCTCGCCATTGGTGGAATCTCCCACAGCCCTCACCCCCTCCTTCAACGATAACGCACATATAGGGCAGTCCTCTGGATTTTGAGGGACAGACAGACTGATGGAATTGGCTAGTGGCTGAGAGTCGTGGTCTTGCTTGTTTTGGTGGGGGCAGTGGAACGCTACAGAAACAGAGTGACAGGGGAAAAAAGGATGTGGATGCAGTCTCAAATACAGATCTTTTTTGTTTTTTTAACCAAGTATACAAAAGGTTTAGAATATTTTTTTAAAAATGACCCAAGATCAGGTATGCACTAGTAGCACTGTGTGAGATTTATTATCTAAGAAATGCACGATCCAATCAGGCCTCATCATGTTTTGAAAAACCTCAAATTCAGCTCTTGCTCTTATGTAATTGTATATGTTATCTGAAATAGAACTGCCAAATGTTACATAAATAAGAATATTCTCATTGTTATTTTCTGAAACCCTCCTACTCACATCTCGGATGCCTCAAATGATGCCGTTCTCCGTTCACATTGCCTCCACCCCGCCTGTTACCCCTGCCTCCACCAGCCGGCGGGGGCTTGCCCCTCAGCGTGTAGTAGAGAGCTGCCGATCTCCTCTTAGCCTTGCGGAGGACATGGCAGACCAGCTGGAAGATCTCTTCGTAGCAATCTCCAGGCTCAACCATGCTGGCCAAGGTGGAGGAGGACAGGCACTGCGCCCTTTGTTCCTGCATCAGCTGGTGCTCCCGCTGTTTGGTCTCTGAGAACTGGGTGGCGATAACCACTAGGCACAGGTTGATCATGAAGAATGAACC
Organism: Etia nguti; assembly: GCA_015106755.1. Lineage (NCBI taxonomy): Eukaryota > Metazoa > Chordata > Actinopteri > Cichliformes > Cichlidae > Etia > Etia nguti. The sequence goes on along the minus strand of VUQG01010216.1, from coordinate 41,449 downwards.
GATCTGGAGAAGCAGAGGCAAAAAAGTTGACCCTGTGAGATTAAACCCAATGTGACCGAAGGCAAACTCCTGCAGGCATGTCAAAGTTTATTGTTTTGTTGTAAAAGCGCATAAATCAAGGTTTGACAAAATTAACTAAAACAAAAAAGCACAGATACGCTGCCTTATTTGAATAATCAGCCCATGGCTAAAGCAGATGTTGCTCATTTAGGAAACATGAAAAATGTGAAGAATTGTGGTCTTTCTTCAGTGATAAATACACACTTGCCTGTTCTAATACTGTGCTCTGTTCCCCCTTTAGAAATGGTAGCACACATGCTAAAGGTCTCTGAAGGCTGGCTTCCCACCAAACCGAGACTGATTGGAGCAGACAGACAGAGCCAACACATGCCCAAAGCACAGTTCAGCGTCTGGCAATCTCTTTCTCTCCTTCTCTTTTTATTCTCTGACTCGACTTAATGCTCCCTCCCCTCCGTGCACTCAACATTAATTTTTACTTTTCTCACGCCTTTGCTTGACAAGCATTCCCTAACCACTCTCTCTCACTACTTTCTTTTTTTTTTTACACTGTTTTTTGCAAAAGAAGTTTGATTTTCTTATCATGAGTTAAAGTAAGGTTTGGCAGCAGAGAGGAGATGAGGTTTACTGTGAACGCTATGTGCTGACTGACCCTTTTAGTGGCAGTAATGGGAATCACTATGGGACTGCTGAAACTGCCTTTATTGGTGTGCTCTGAGCAGGTTACAGACCAATGAATAGATCAATACTGGCTAATGCTGAACAACTAAAAAAAACCAGACCGCTGGATGGATAGAGCAGCTTTTAACAGTGTTTCACTTTTGTGCATCAAAAATCTGAACATGTATCTCTCTGCTTCAGTGATATAAATACATATTGAGTACATACATAGACATACTGTACATACATATCTATAAGACCAAAGCATTTTGAGATGTGATGCTTAATAAATCATTCGCAGATATAAAATCCAAACCTAATGACCTTCCATTTTTAGACTTTCATCCAAAGTGATCAAAGATGCAAAGGAAAGGTGAAGGAGAGAGCGAGGAAGCCGGAGGGAATGAAATAAAGCGGCTCCAGAGATATTTACAAAGAGAGAAAGAGAGAGGAAACATAGATGGGAGGTGTGTTTGTAGAGAGGAGGAGAGATACCCATCTGTGGCCTGTGGGTCAAAGCAGGTCTGCAGGTGTGTGGGGCTTTGATTTCCCTCCAGGTTTGCATCTGCGTTCGTGTGTCTATTCTGTGATTCTGATCAGTAGACAGCTTTACGCATAATGAGCGAGGGCAGCCCAATATCACGCATTCAGACGATCACTGCATTATGCATGCATGCAAGCACACACACACACACACATATTCACATAGACAAAAGCATGTGTGTCACCACTTAGATGGGCTTAGCTTATAACAGATTGCATATACAGCTGTAGTTAGAAGTTTGCACACACTCATCATGGGCATGAATATCATGATAATTTGGAGCTTTTAATGATTTCTTTGAAATGCTCTTTTTTGCAGAATGGAAGAACTTTAAAAAAAGAGAATTGGGTACATAAGTTTGGGTCCTCGACACCTCGACTTCATGCTTTTGGTAGTGATCAACAAGAGTCTGGCATAGTTCTGGTTGGATATTAGACCACTCTTCTTGGCAGGATTGGTAGATTTCATTTGAACTGGTTGGGTTACTGGTATGAACCCATCTTATAAGCAAAGTGGACAAATTTTCATTACTGTTGAGGTCGGAGCTTTGGGAAGAACATTTCAGAAGCCTTTTTGTTTGCCTTCTTTATCTATAAGTTTTAATGCATTTATGTGATCATTGTCCTGTTAGAACATCCTGTGTGTACACACCTGGGTACAAATTTTAATTGCGTAGCTGTGGATTTAAGGTGAAGTTAAAAAGATTGAAGACAGTCCAGTCCAGTCTTCTTAGGTTTGAAAACGTCACCATACCTCTCCAAACTTGTCACTGTGGTTAAATTGCTCAATCTTTGCCTCATCTTATGATAAAACCTTTCTCTAGGAGGAATTTGGCTTGTCTATGCAGGTAGCTGCAAATGTCAGTCAAGCTAGAAGATGTTGACTTTGGAGCAGGGCCTTCGTTCTTGGTCAGCACCCTGCAAAAGTCGCTTCACTGTTGACAGTAATGCTGGTGTTCTAGCAGTTTCTAGCTCATGGCAGGTTTAAGCCCTGGTGGGTTGTTCCTGAACATCTTAACCTATTTTGTCTCATCAAAGGGTGACAGGTTTGGTCTTATTCCAGACTTCAGAAAGGTGGTGACACATCTGATTAACTTGTACTTATGTTTGAACTGATGATCTTGGACTCTGCTGTTGTTTGGAAATGACTCAAAGAGACTTTCCCAGCTTGTGTTCATCTACAGTTCTTATACTCAATTAGTTCTTTGGACTTTCCCATTGTTCAGTTATTGTTCAATGGGTTAGAGAAAAGAAAACAGAAAAAACAAAACCTACCATTGTAGTCATGATCACTATAAGAGTTTAACAAGCCTTGGCCTTGTAAGGATAAAAGACATTAAAGAACCTTCAGCACAATTTATCAAAAGATTTAAGTTATTGTATGTAACTACAACTGTATGCGCTCCTATGCTGGATTCATATATATATATTATACATATACATATATTTTGGTATTACTTTTTTCACATACACACAGGTAACTTCCTAATAAATACCCTCTTGGGAGTGCTTAGCTCTTATACACTTACTCCCATTTACCCACACAGTTCACTCTGATGCTAGTTTAGCTACTTGGGTTCCACACTTGACAGTATATCAAGTTTCAAGCAGACAAAGATGAGACTCTGTTTGACACTGTGGAGGTTAAACTACTTTTTCTCTCTCAGCTTTGTACCCCAAAACACACACTTACATGACTGATTAACAGGCTTTAAAGCACCAACTCCAACTTCATAATGACACAACAGACGGAGAGAAGGGGTGGATGAGGGAGTGTATGTTTGATGAGTAAAAGACAGTAAATGGAAGGACTACAAAGGAAAAGAATGAAAGCATTCAAGGTGACCCTGACTGTGTATAGAGCACAATAAGGGCCCATTGAAGTGTGTGGCTGAAAACTTCTCATGGTGTCAGCAATGCTTCCACGGCATCACTTAAAAACATTGGGTGGCTGCCAAACAGACTGGAGCTTTGCAAGGAAGCTCAAAAGGAGCATCGCATTTGTGTCAGTTAGTTATACCAAAACTATGTGGGCATTTGCACCACAAAGGGAGCAGTTTGTCTAGAGCAGTTAGGCGACATGCAATCTCTTAATCTCTGTAGCTCTTTTACTGAACCTGAAAACAAATGAGCTTGTTTTGTTTGGTCAGTTCTTAGTGCCAGATTGCAGCAGTTTGGGCATGAAATCTGACTTCAAATCAGTGTGATGATGTAATCATCTGTTGGACCTTAATGTAATTGTAACAAGAGGGGTACGTGATATGAAACTCTAAACTGTGGGTTAGTACAAACAAGGAAAAAGCAATTATGCTGTAATGTGACACCACGTCCATATCTTGCAAAAAGGTGATTCTTGCACTGACAATGCCAGGGTTAGGTCTCATCTGCCACAGAGTGGATGGACTTTAGCCAGCAATCACATCACCAATAAGAAAGAATTGGATGCAGGATTAAAATTCAAATACCCACAAAACATTTCCCTTCCCTCTGGTTATACATCTTTATATTTCATATGTATTGCAAGTGTTCTAAGATCTTTCTCATAGTAACATTTTTTAATGATTGAAACTGCTCTTCTACTCAGTCCTGGCACCCAAAGTGCTTACTATAAGCATCAGTAACCCATTCACACAATCATTCACACATTCACACTCCAGTGACTACATCAGGTTTAACTCAGGTTTCAGCATCTTGCCCAAGGAAACAGGTTAGAGCAGACAGGGATTGAACCACCAACCTTCCAGTTAGCAGAAGACTTCCATTACTTAGTCCCTTTTAGAAAGTAGCGGCACTACAAAGCTTCTCAGCTCCTTTTTTTCTGCCGTGTTATCTTCCTGATCTTATTTTGTCTTTCTTTTACTGTTCACCTGCTAGTGGGAAAGTGTAAAATCTGTGACTTCTGTGGCACTGTCTACACTACTGACACAGTGGGACTGAGTTTACAGGCACTCAAAAGAATGTGAATGCAGCAAAAACAATCCAACCCTTATTGTGTTGCTGACACTGCATGTCCCATATAACTTTTGCACAGAGTATGCACATGATAACTTTTTCCTTTCGGCACTTGGTTTTTGTGTGTTTTTCAACAGTCCATCAACCTCTACCTGTTTTTTTACTTAAAAAAATATAAATTCACATCTTTCTATTTCTCACTCAATAATAGTTCAGTTAATCCCGCAGAAAGGGTGTTTACTGACGTAGAAATGTAGAAATATACTTACACTAGGAAGCAATAGTTTGTGTTGTTTCTATAGTTTTTCCAATGGTTTATAATAATTAAAACATGTGACATATTGGAATGTTAGCAGAAAGTACTTACAATGATGAGTAAGATGAAGTAGATGAAGTTGTAGAAGGAGTGGGCATCCATTACATAATACATTATCTCAACCCAGCCCTCTAGAGTGATCACCTAGGAGGAAAGATTTGACTCAAAGTTAACATTTGCAATTTGTGCTCCAGGGTTTGCTTAGCATTACATAATTTTTTAAAAAGACTTACTTTGCCAAATATTTATCTACTAGTGAAGGACAGTTTTTTATCACCTTGAAACTCCTCTACTTAAATAAATTCATATATAAAATCATCCAAACATAAATTTAACAAACTTTTTTTTATTTAAAAAAAGATAACGTGGAGTAATGAAAAGGTAAGTACTAAGAAATATAAGGAAAATAGACAAGTAAATGCTTCTTAGGTGCAAAAAAAGAAAGCAGATATCTAATTATAAACAAATAAATGAACAAAAGAACACTAAATCATCAGCACCAAATAACCACAGTCTAAAAAGAAAGTTATTATTACTACTCATTACCCTTAGCACACAAACCTACCTGGAAAATTACAATCCAGGCGTAGACAATGTTGTCAAAGTTGATGGCACCTTTGTGGGGGTTAGTATTCCCAGTGTGGCACCGAGTGTAATATTGGTTCCAGTTTATGCATAGCCCTATTGCTTCACCAGCACCACTGCTGTTAGCCAGAGGCTCAGGACTCAGGCCCAGCGCCTGTCTGTGGAGAGCGTCCTCCTTATCCAGGCAGCATATGCGTCCTCCTTCGCGCCTCGCTGGCACGTCAGTACATGACATTATGCCATTATCGGAAGCCAGGGAGCAGATGAAGGGACGTTCATCATCTTCCTCTGGCCGGTAGTATGGCGCAGGCAGGGTCATACCTGACGGGCTGGAGGAGGAACAAATAATAACATAAGATGTTTATGGAATTTTATCCCAATACATAAAATTGCACATAACCTTAAATGAAGTATTTCACTTACTTCATTTCAGGGGCACTGTACCAAGAGGTGGGCGGGGGGGATGTGAGTGATGTTATATAGTGCATCACTTAAGGCAAGCATGCTATCACAGGAAATACTCCCTTGCTTTCCTTCTCTCTACTGCACACAGTCACAAATATATACACACACTTTTCCCCCCTCTTATATTTTCGTACATGGCTGTGTCTTTTGACTATTTGGTTACCAGTTCAGACAAAAAAAAAGCTTACAACCTTGGATGATTGGATTAATAAGAGCTTTAGGTGATATGTACAGTATATCTATAGAGGCCATACCTGGCAGTGACCTAGCAGACAGCGCTTGAAGCTGCTGCAGTAAACCAAAGGTGTGCTGACAGGTGTGGTAGGGAGGGTTAGGACATGTGTTGCCAGGATATTACAAAAAAAATGATGTCAGGAATTACATAATATCCTTTTTTTTGTGCATAATTTTAGAGAAGTGTGTGAAAAATTGCCCTTTCGCCTTTAGTTTTCCAGCAGAAGTGGTTATTAACTATTTGTTAGCTGCTATTGGATTTCACTGGCATGAATACAGAAACCAGATAATGATAATTAACTTTATTTGCTTTTTATTTATTAGCTTTGCAGTTTGAGTAGTCACTAAATCCTTACAGCAGTATCTGTGTTTTCTGTTTTTATTGTGATTTCTCCTGTTTGGTGGTGTAGGGGTGGCTGATGTGACTAAAATAAAAAGGATACAAAAGATGATTCACAGTATTAGCATATGTTTTTCACTCAACAAACTCGAGACAAAGCATGAAACACAAATAGTTTTAAAATTATACAATAGTTTATATAAGGCGAGCATCTTTATGTATTCATGTAATCTCACCTCCTTACTTTATATTACAGAAATAAATGACAAAGCTGTTTTTCTCCATAACAGAAAACAGTGATAATCTTCAGTTCAGTTCTGCTGTTGTTTGAGAAACCACAGAGCATGCACTTTAACAATTCTCTACTGAACTACCACCACAAACATTTCTGAGGACTAAACATTTTCTGACTATATATTTGAAGACTTGAGATTCAAAAGCCTGTAAACATCACCTCCATCAGAAATGAGAGGATGACATATATATATAAAAAAGCTCTCAGTGCATTTTGGGTCATACCCTGCAAAATTAGACACTGCACCTTTTCCAAGACATTGTTTTTGCCACTTGCCTTTTCACTACAGTATGTCTACCAATCACAGCACTACCAATCAGAAGGTACAAATCACATCATGAGATAATTAAACAGGCGAAGTGACATCTATCAGTTTTTTAGACTGTGATCATAATATTTGTCACCTTCAGGTGCTATTTTACACCTTTACTTACTTGGCATGACACCAGTACACTCATTTTGAAGTTATTTAATTTTGGTTCCTCATTTTTATTATTTTTATTGACACAGCATATTATTTTATGTCCATCCTTTATTTATTTTGAGCACAGTGTAGTTGAAAAAGTATGAATTTACTTAAACCTTACATACTGTTTGGATCTAATTTGACATGTTTTGGCATTTGACAGCAGTAAAAATTCTGTTAGCCTGAACTTTAATTACTTTTTTTTTAATATAGTGACTGAAAAGACATCAAAACTGTTGTACAGGTGCTCAAAATTTCTGAACAGTAAGGTTGTTCCAGGTGGTTTTCCGAAATCTTGAAACTGTGAGACTGTACATGCCATGTCGGTGTGTGACAGTGGTGACACAGTTCAAGGGGGACTGTCACAAGAAGTGTCTGTGTCATCACCACATTTGCTCAGGTTCCCACAGAGAAAGGCACCTGGTGGTCTCTGAACGATCCTGATGGTATCTTGAAACAGCAAAACAGCAAATCTCCCTTCACATACAATATGACAATGGCACCGCTGCTCTCTCAAAAACCCATTATATCCTACGGTTTAAACTGCATTGTTTGCTGCTGCGTAGCAAATAGCAGCACAAGCAACGCCATCCTGGGAGCACTCACATGTGCAGCGACCGTGGCGCGCTGTGACATATATTCTCGCAACACACGTAGATGAACAATGAGAGAGAAATTTATGCATAAATATATTAAGGAAAAAGACCATGAACAGGTGCAAAAATATCACAGAACATCTATAGTGCAACAGTCAGTGGTACATAAATTTCAAGGCCATTCACTTAACTTAGCAGTCAGCTGCCTTTTATGTGAAGGAGCCAGATCGAGGCGACAATATGATGCACAACAAGAACACAGGTCATATAGAGACAACAGGTTCTACACGCAACTAACATTCACAAACTCGCACTCTTTTCTCGGCCAAGGATACTTTGACATGCAGACAATATTTAACGGCTTTAATGGTAATACATGGTTATATAAAACAAATCAATTTTTAAAAATATTTCATAAAAAATAATCTAGGCTTCCGATAGGTAAAACAGGATATTGCCATTGTGTGAGTAGTTGTTTTTCTTTAAAAAATAGTATTCTTCCAGCTTTCTGAAGCATTAATTAAGTATTAAGCATTCATTGATTATACGCCATATGTGCTATTTATTATTCCTAAGCAGACCTGCATTTCAAAATTTGGTATAGACAGTTATTATGAAGGAGTTTCTGGAACTTAGAACTCAAAATTAACCTGGCTGATAAGGTGAAGGCATGAAATTTGATATATTTGTTATTTGTTATATAATAATTAAACTGCATTTTTGAAGTTAAGACAGTTGATTCAGTGACTAATTTACTGAACCTGAACATGGGAGCATAATTTAAATAATATTTCTCTGCCACTACACTCTTATGGAGACACAACAAAACTGAGTTTGTTTGCAGATATTACAGCAAGTTGTACAAATATCATTAGAAAAAAAAAGAAACCTGAGTTTTCCTTTATTTTGTACTGAAATTAGATCCAAACATCTTAGCAGGCTAGAAGGGTAGCATTAACCTTATTCCAAGGCTCTCTGGATAAATAATTAGTCTGGTCTTGACAAAGCAAAAATAACAAGTGAGGTTTGCTATTTGAAGCAAAGACAGCTCTGCACTGTTGCCCTGACTACCTTGCTAAAAACATGGACCTCATTTGACCGGGGCTGTGATAGGTGGAGATAATCATGCATCACTTTCTCAGATGCGCAGATGTTTTTAGAAATAGGATTTTAATGAGTGCCAAGAAGTCATGGAAGGGGAGCTCTGAAATGAATGTGTCCACTTACTGTTTTTTGTATGAATAGTAGCTTGAATTGTTGTCACCTTGTATGTGTGTGTCATCATGGCAAAATGTGGTACTGGGGGCACCATTTGAAGCAGGAGCTACCTAAAAAAGCAGTACTTTGGTGGGTGTTTATATCTGCTTGTCTGTCTGGGGACATATTTTGCCAACATGACAGAATCACGACTATGCAGCAATGAAACTTTGCGTATGTAGGAGTTAAAAAAGGGGTTTGGCAACAATGTAGTACTGATTACTTAGTGCTTGTTGGCTGAAATGTCATCATGTTGACAGGCATTGCAGCTTATGTAATCCTATCTCTGTGTTCTTATTTAGAGAGCAGGGTAGCTGTTCTTTCATTTTGTATTGATTAAGATTACTTTTGGATGTCCTGATAGAACCAGCTGTTTAATTAGTAGTCCGAGACAGAGGCAGCAAAAAAGACAATTAGACTGTGTGGCAAGTATCTGCTCATGCATGCACAATTATTACACATGTAAACTACATGCGCCATTACGCCCTGGAAAGTGACTCTAATGAGTAGGAGAGTGTTATCTTTGGTTTCTGTCAGACTTATTTCAAAATTGTGACTCTATTCGATTGTCACCATCTAAAGCACCTGATCATTTCCTAACATGTTTATCATACTTCTTAGGAAAAAGCATGCCAAATCTTCCCGAGTGGCCTAATTTAAATATAATCTTGGCCGTCAATGCAGTTTTGCGTGGATGTGGTTATTTTAAAAGGAGTGCCAAAAAAAGAGGGAAAAATAACTTGTTAATTTCAATCAAATGACTAAAAGCAGAAAACCAGGGAATGCACCTGAAAGGCAGTGGATAATCATCAAGTTTAAATTTTAGGTAAGTTGAAAAAGCATTAACCTACTCGGGAAGTTTTATTGCAGTTGCGTGTGTTTTGACATGGCTGTGGAGTAATTGAGGGCAGGGTGTGGACGCTCATGCAAAGGTCTGGATCTGAGAAGGATAAAAATAGTCCCTTTCCATCAGCAGATCAATTACTGAACAAACACATTCACTGTCTCCCGACCTATACCGTTTACTCACTGCACCGTCTTTATGCGTCACTGCAGTCTCCTTTGTTGCTTCTCTCATTTTACTCTTCTAACAGGAAAAGGTTAGCTAAACGCCAGCTGCATGCAATGCAGTCACAGTTGTTTTCTCACATGTAACCAGAGCATGCTGTATGCACTGAGTAAAACCCTGCCATACGACCCCTCATTGTCATTTTCTGCCAGGAATTTATCTGCTTCATTTTTTTAAGGAATATTATTGGCATTTCTATGAATTCAATGTGTGGTTAAACAATGTGGAAAACATCCGTTAATAATAAGGAAATATGGAATATTCCTTCTTTTCAAAATCATGCTGTATTTTTCCTGATTTCTTTTCGGTGTTCACGAGCTCTTTATGCTGTTTATTTCTTGTTTTTATGGTTTCTCTTTCTCAGTTTTTGTATTTTCCCTCTGCCCTTCCTATAATCCTTTCTTCTCCCTTTAACAATCTCCTATTTCCCAGTCCTCTCTCATTTCTCTCATCCTGTTCTCTCCTCTTTAATTCTCTTGTCCTTACCCTCTATTCTGCAGTCAATAGCAAGACAGATTCTACTGACATATATGGCGGCAGAATATCTCCTTTTAACCCCACCACAAACCACACACATGTGCGCACGGCACACGCATGATCAATAGAAACAGCGTCCTTCCCACTGAGAGTCCCTTACAAACCATGCATTGATTTGGTGGCACAACAAAGTTTTAAAGGTATGCGCTGACACACTGAGCTTACAGTAGCTTACAGTACCAGTAGAGTTAATACTCTGCAACTGGAGGGAAAGGGACTTACAACAGAGGACATAGAAGAAAGAATGGAAAGAGTTTGTCAAAGTAATTCAAATAGTTGTGTTGCTAACTGGATAAATACTTGAAAGCAAAAAAAGGAAGAAAAGACACAGAGCCGCTGTCAGAGTAGTGAGGCATGAATGAAGTGTGTTGCCCCCCTGCTGGTGACTTGGCATTGCACAGCGTGGCACAGGAAAACCTAGCATCACACTGAGAACACACCTGCCAATGGAGCGGCGAGGTGGCGGGAAGGCTAAAGAGTAGCAGGAAAGAGTGACAGTTTACAGAAACAGAATTAAGTGCAACTGCTGGATACTGTGGTCATAAAAAATGCAGCAGACTAAGCCTAATCAGGTGAGGAGGTTTATACAACTTGCATGCGCAAAAAATTGTCTTGTCTCAATGGCCATATGGCACAATATATCTGCTGTAGTTTGGAATCTTAGAGGTATTGACATAGTTTTTAGTAAAAACAGCAGAAGATAATGGAATTTAATCAAGAAGATAAGGGCTGAAATGCAAACACGTGCCAAGATTGTATGAATAAGGCAAAACAAATCACAAAGAAATGTAGAAATCAAAAGAGAAAAGGAGCAAAACAGTAAACTGAATGCTGCACTTGACTGCCCACTTCATTATAACCTCTCAAAGAATTAATATCAGACCTTTATTTAGCATAATAGTCCTTAAGCGCTAACACACTAAGACCTTTCTAATTAAACACTCAAGCACTCTGATCAACCTGAATAACATGTTAATACACCACTCTAAAAAAATATGCAAAATAATAGTTTGGTTTAAAAATAAGCAACTCTGACTGCTAAAAATCTGCTGTTGCATAATCAGCAAATGTGTGGGAGTCAAGTGTGTGCTGGCAAGTACAGCCATGGTAAAAAGAAAATACACCCTTTTCCAATTCCAAAGTATTACATATCAGGAAGTAATGATAAATGATGTAGTTCTTATCAGATCTTAAATTTAGGTAAATGCGACATGAGATGCACATTAACAAATTTATTTAACAAAAAATTAAGCCAAATGCAGAAAAATGATGTAGAACCCATTATTAAAGCTTGTAAAACAACCTTGAGCAGCAATAACTCAAAGTAATTGTTTTCTTTATGACTTTATCACTCTGTCACATTGTTGTGGAATATTTTCAGGCCCATTTTTTTTTAAAGATGTTTTGATTCATTGAAGTTTGACTGGTCCCATTGCAACAGCTTGATTCTTTTCTCTTTCAGTCATTCTGTTGGAGAGTTGCTGCTATGATCAGGATCATTGTCCTGTTGCATTACTCAATTTCAGTCAAGCTTTAGCTGTCAGACAGATGGCCTCACATTTGACCCTATAATACTGTAGTGTACAAAAGAGCTCATGGTCAACTCAAATCAATGCAAGGTGTCAAGGTCCCTTGGCTGTGAAACAAGCTCAAATCGTCACCCTTGCTTAATGTCATGAGTTGTTTGTATTGATATAATTTAATCAAACATGGTGCTGTGTGTATGTGCGTGGCCAAACATCTCCACTTTAATCTTGTCTTATCAAACTTCTGCTTTTATAGAGGTCACACTTGCTGATGATCAGTTAGTCAAGTGAGACATGTCATTGGTATATACTGTGCCATCATAACAGAAGACAATACAAAGAGACTCCAATTGGTATACAGGACTTATATATTGTATACCTTAGAACACACACAACAGAAGTCTGTACCTTCCTAATACGCTGATGCCAGCATAAAAGAAGAAACCAAGAAAATGAAATCAAACACTGCTGATCACTGGTAAATGTCACTCACACAGCCATAGACACAGTGGGAGATGCTGTCACACAGGGTCATGAATATTGAGGCATGCAGCTGGGACCTAATCACCTTCTCAGCAGCAAAGTGGGACGACTACTGTTAGAGTTGCTTCGTAACTTGAAAGCAAAATGAAAAATGGAAAAGACACACTGTAGGAAAGATTTATGATAATGTATATAGTAAATTGAAATATTCATTTATCTTGTATGAAAGCCATGAAATTGGGATTAATTTGCTAGTATGTGTGAAATGGATTTTTCACAAGCATGACTTGAAAGTAGAAAGCAATGCGGTTTGATGCTGGGCCAAATCGCTGTCATATCTGTCAATAAGCAGTCCGGTTTCTTGACACTATACACACACAACCGTAAACACATGCAGATGCACAGTTTAACTCACACAGTGAAGTTCTCCTCAGGGTAGCAACGGTTTCTCAGGAGTCCCGCCCACAGCTGCACCCCGATGATCCCGAAGATGAAGAAGACGAAGAAGCACAGCAGCAGCACATTGCCCAGCATGGGTAGAGTGTCTAGCAGCAGGTTCACCAGGATACGCATACCTATGTAAAGCAGGAGATGAGTTAATCAGTAACAGATTATCACAGTCTTACACCACTGGTTAAAAACGCATTTTATTCTTTGTATGGATGGTAGTTTGCATTGATAATGATGCTCATGAATTATAATCAAATGAAAAAGAAAAGATAGCCTTTGTCAATTCTAAGGGTTTACATATCACAACATAATAATAAGGTTCTAAAATTATTAAAATCCAAACTCAGATAAATAACTGTGCAGAACATATTAGAACAGGTCATTTTTTAGTTTAATCAAAACTAAACCAAAGTCCAGAAGGAGTGTGTGAAAACTGTATATCCCATCTTTAAATAGCTCATGAAAGTAATGTTTTTCTGTGTGAATTTTTTACAACGTTGCTTCCACTGATTGAAGTTATGGGCACAGATGCAGCTTTGCAAACCTAAGCTGTGCTCCATTTCTTTTTAGAGAGAAGAAGCTTTCTTCTGCCAGCCCTTCCAAGCAAGCCATACTGGTTCAGGCCTTTTCTAATTATACTGTTGTGAACTTTAACATTTGACATGCCAACTGTGACCTGCAGAGTCTGAGATGTACGATTTTAGCAAATTCCCTGAGCATTGCATGACCTTGGGGCCAGACCATTTGACCATTTTTCTCTAAGATCATTGCTGATCTTTCCTCCTTTGCTTTCACACACCTAAATCCTCCAGACCAAACTGCCAAAACTTCTACTTTTATTAAGATGCTCACACTCATGATCAGTTAATCAAATGCATTTGATTAGCAGCCCCTGGCTTAATTACCCTTTTAATGGTAAGTGTTTTTTACACACTGTTCTGCATTTTGGCGTAATTGTTTTTATAACTAAATAATGATATATTGCAATATGCATGCACTGTTATTCATATGAGGTTATAGTTTTTTCTAATGTTAAGATCTGGTAATATTTTTATTATGTTATTATATGCAAAACCTCATAATTTAAAGATAGTATACTTCCTTTCACACATGACTTTAAATTTTGGCTCGTAAACGCAACTAATGAACTTAATTCTAGGCACTATGTCTTAAAGAAAATATTACATGTTACATGTCTTTCTTAGTGATCCTGTCACAGTTTTTCTGCAGACCAGTGAGAACAATTAGGTGGGCGGTTGGTTGAAAGTATCCAGAACATGGTTTATAAACTGAGTCTGGCATGTATATTGTATAATAAACACATCATTGTTTATACCTTTACAAATCTTTGGAAGTAATTCAATAATAAATATACATAATTTCCAGACACTGATGTTTCACATTGTTTTCTTACACATTTGGATATTTAAGTCAGATAACCACAGCATCAGTAGAGATTCTGCTTCTGTACATGCATGTACATGCACTGGACACACATATCAAACAGTAGCAGACAGCACTTGGAAACTGAAGTTAACAACCTCTCCAGAGGAGTCAGTTTGTAAGACAAATAAATCTTGGACTACTGTAGGAGACGAACCATTTCCTGAAAGATCAAGAGCTTTAAAGGTTGCATATCAGTGACACAGAAGCGTAATCAGGCTACGCGAGGTCTTATTCATGATTAGACAAAACCTAATTGCAGAAATACAAGCGCGTCTCCTGTCGAATGATGATGACCTCATTCCCCGTGGATTGGCCTGTCCTGCTGTGATGACACATTGAGACTGTGATTAGCGGAACATAATGACAGCTGATTGGACTAACGAGAGGGAGAGGTGAGACCCACTGATGAGATCACAGTGATCCCGCACTGACACCTGAGAGTGGTTTGCCCCTGTGCTGGCGTTACTATGAGCGTGATTGCCTGTGTGTATGTCTCTACTTATCTGATGGTGGGTGCATTAGTGTATTTCGGTGGCATAGCGGGATTCGTGAATAACAACTCTGCAGTAGGTTAATGTGTCACAACAGTGCATCTAAACTGCCAACAGACTGAATGACAGGAGAGAAGCTGAGAGAGATGATGACGATAGCTTTACACAAAGACGCAAGCACCTGTAGCTCACTGATGACACAAACACAAAAAGATGCAAACACAAATGTTGGCACTGAAAACAAAATGTTCTCTTTAAAAATCTTTAGAAACGTCCCCATTTCCATAACTTGCAATCATTATTATTGCAATTTTCTGGAGCTTTATTACAAAGAACAAAGAAAAAGATGCAGGAATGTATTGAAAATACACATGAAAATGCAGTGTATAAGGCAAAAACAGACTTTGTACAATTCTAATGAGCTTGAAAGTCAATATTTGGTATGACCACATTTATTCTTCAACATAGCTTTGAACTTTCTTCAGCAAGCTTTCTTGTAATGTCTTTAAGTAGTATTCAGGAATAGTTCTCCAGGTTCCTTGAAGGACATTCAAAGCTCTTCTTTGGATGTTGGCTGTTCTGTTCTTAGTGATCATGATCTCATACTGCTTCAATAATGTTGAGATCCAGGCTCTGGGGAGGCCAACACACGATAAATGAAAATGAAGCCATTTCCAATCAGATGTTTTCCAGATGGTACTGCATGGTAGTTTAAAATCCGACAGCAGTTAGAGAGCCCCCCCCCCCGTGTTTTACAGAATTCTGCAGACACTCACCCTCTGTACATATTGAAATTCAGATCCATCACTCCAGTAGACCAGTTGCCATTTATGTTCAATCCAGTTCTTGTGTAATTTGGCAGTCCTTAGCCCTTTCTTCCTGTTTTTCTTTCTTAAGAATGGCTTCTTGACAGTCATCCTTCCACTGAGACCATTTCTTATGGGGCTTATCCAAATCAGCTGTAGTGGCATCAGTCACGTCCATGTCAGGACTTTGCTGGATTGTTTTCCTCTAATTCTCAAGTACACAAGCTTTTAGGGCTGCCACTTTTTCTTTTGTCTTCCAAATCTTTTTTTTGTTTTTTCAAGGACACACTGCACATCATGCAGACATAGGCCAATGAGTGAAAAATGAAGCTACTGTCCAAAAAAACTCTGAAAGACCTTCAGAATACCTGGAGAGCTATTGCAAAAGGCCAAGAAAGTCTGGATCCTTGAAAAGAAAATTTAAAGAAACGAGGGGTCGCTCAAGACTTTTGCACAGTACTATAATTTATATTTGTTTGCTCATCATGCATGGGCTACCAATTGGTACAATGTGCTTCACTCATTTGAAGTCTAATGTGATGCATCTCTAATCTTTCTAGGAACAGAAAGTGGAATTTCTATCTGAAGAGTGCAGATGAAAGAATTTTTCTTGAATGCACATCTGTTTTCCTCCCCTGGCTAATTTGTCTCATCAACTGGTATTAAATGGAAAGTAGTAGTGTTGCTAGCCTATATGTGTCTCTGGTGGTGGCTGGAGGCGAGTCTAAATGTATTTGTTCCCCCGGGTCCTCGTCATTAGGCCACTCTTCCATTAGGCCTAATTGGGTGAAGAGAGGGAGAGATGGATGGAGGGCAGAACAAGAACGAGAACGAGACAGGGCCTGGGGGTGTGTTAAAAAAGTGAGCGTTAAAAAAGAAGAAAAAAGCAAATAGAAAAGAAAGGAAAAAGATGCATGCAAACTAAAGAGAAATGCTGAATGGAAGGAACACAAACAAAAGTAACTAGAGAGAAAAGAAAGTCTTTTTCTAAGTCCCTCTATATATTTACTCCTTCCCTCTCTTTTTCTACCTGCCTCTATCTCTGTCCCCTCATGGCGACTCTGCCAGTTTGCCAGCTCCTGCTGTTCCCAAATAAAGATGGATGCCTCCCTTTGCGCCACAGAGGAAACACATTTCGAGCTACCTGCCTGTGCTATTCATTCAAGACCATGAGGATTCTCTTCTCTTCTCTTCTCTTCTCTTCTCTTCTCTTCTCTTCTCTTCTCTTCTCTTCTCTTCTCTTCTCTTCTCTTCTCTTTCATTTCCATACTGTCTGTTGTCTTTTTTCTCTGCTGCCATTTGATCTGACACTCCCTCTATCTCGCACCAATTTCATCAAAAAAAGTCTAACACAAAGCACACATTCTCACACATACACAGGAGTATTATCTGCCATTTTGTTACAAATTGATGTGTGTGAGGGGTCAGGATATGCTCATGCTCCCTTTTTACCTGTGGGCAAAGTAGCGATCCCAACAAAACAAGTAACAAATAGCTTTATCCCCATGCTTCCTCTTCTCTAATGGGGTCACAAATAGGGGACAGAATCAAGTTACTGCTCGCTCATTATGTGCAACTTACTGATAACCAGATAAATTACAACAGTATCCATTTACAGCACACAGACAACTTAAGTATGAAAAAGTACAAACAAGAGAAATGAAGTCCAAAAGAGACATTTGACATGCTGTCTTGTGGCTATCATATAAACCTGTGGCTCTGCAAAGCCACAGATCTTCTATTTTCCATGCAAGCCTGAAGAACCACTCAGTCGGCTCACCTCTCTCTATCCTCTGTCTGCATCTTTCTTCCCCAGCTATTATATCACAATCATTATCTAGCTCTGAAATGTCCATTCTTAACTGTAATGGCATGAAGTTCAAAGTTCAAACTGAGCATCACAATAGGGAAGAAAGGTAATTGAAGTGAGTTTGAACACCATATAGATGCCACATGGGGTGGTCTTGAGTATTTGAAAAGCTGCTGATCTACTGGGATTTTCCCGCATAGTCATCTTGATGGTTTGCAGAGAATGTTCCAAAAAGGAGAAAAGAGAAAATATTCAGTGAGCAGCAGTTCTCTCGGGGAAAATGCTTTGTTGATGTCAGAGGTTAGAGGTGATTCGAGCTGACAGGAAGGCAACAGTAGCTCAAATAACCATTCATTACAACCAAGCTAGAGCATCTGTGAATACACAGGATATTGGACATTGAAGCAGTTGGGCTACGGCAGCAGAAGACCACAACAGGTGATACTCTTGTCAGCTAAGATCAGGAGACGGAGGCTACATTTCACATGAGCTCATCAAAACTGGACAATAGAAAATTGGAAAAATGCTGCCTGGTCTGATGAGTCTCGATGTGTGCTTCGACATTCGGATGATGGGGGTCAGAATTTGGTGTAAACAACATGAAAGCCTGGATCCATCCTGTCTTGTATCAAAGCTTCAGGCTGCTGGAGGTGGTGTCATGGTGTTGAAGATATTTTCCAGGCATACTTTGAGCCCTTTAGTACCAACTGAGCCTACCTGAATACTGCTGACTACATTCATCCCTTTATGCTCAGACTGTACTATATCTGTTTCCAGTGAAGAACATGCCATAAAGCTTAAATCATCTCAAAGTATTTTCTTGATCATGACAATGAGGTCACTGCACACAAATAGCCTCCACAGTTCCCAGATCTCAGTCTTAGAGCGCACTTTCAAAACACATAGGCTAATAAAACTAATAGTAATAGCTACTACAGTAAAGTTAGAAATTAATCTGGTTCTCCTGATGAGTACTGTACACAAGTGCGTGACTGCTTCAGTTCATGTTTATGACCTTTAAGGAATGATTTCCTATAATATCTTTTTTTTTTTTTCTTAAAATACATAACCCGAAATTAGCATTAGCTGCTAATGCTTGACCAATCACTCAAGTGCTGGAACAAAGTGACTGGACTGGTCTGAAATTGGCCCAGGCAGGCTAATTGCTCGCTTGCAATGATTAGGAGATGTCTGTCAGGGCTGCAGAACAAAGAAATCAATTGGAGTTAAAAAGTTTGGCCAAGCGCTGAGTTTTTGATGAGAGAAACAGGGTTATGGTCACACGGCGATCAGTGAAGCAGCATTAATGGACGGTTTGTAAATCTGATAAAGCCGTGACTCACGGTTTGAACTGCCTGCATGATTAAGCATACGATAAATCTTTAATGATGCCCACAGGGAACAGGTGGCATGCCTATGCAGGAAAAAAGCAAAATATGTAATACATATACATGAATTTCCATGTTGATGCATTTGGACTCTGTGTGAACTGACAGAAATACAGATCTAAAAAGAGAAACTACAAGCAAAAGTATACCTCAAAGGCCACAGACATGAAACATTAAACAGCAAAGAATTTGCCCAGAAACAAACACACACAAAATGTTAATGATGATCTCACTTGGCACTCTGTTAATGGCTTTGAGCGGCCGAAGAACCCTCACTGTCCGAATGGCTGACAGGTTGATGTTCTGCAGGTCCAGCGAGTACTCTACCATCCTGGATGTACAGACAAAGAAGCAAAAAAGAAAAGAGAGATCAGTTAATCATTTAATCATGAACTGTCACTGCCTTGATCGGTCACTGGTTCAGCCTAGGAGAAAAACAGATTAACATAGCCCCAGCTTCAACACAGATCTCTGTCCATGACTCAAAGCCACTGGTCTTTCTTTGATCTAGTCTCACCGGTGCCCTCCCTTAGCTCCATGAATCTCAGCTGTATGGGAAATTTACTGCACGTGGAGGTGCAACCCTCCAGAGAAAACACTGGGTTGGGGTGGGAGTGCGGGGTATAAAGTGACAAAGCATCAAAAAGGGAGAATAACATGAAAGAGAGGTGAAGAAGAAGAAAAGAGCAGGGAAAAAAAGGGATTCATTCTATTCTAAGTGTTGCCTGCAGGATGTTGCGGCTCAGTCAGAGCCTGGCATCTGTTAGCAAGTCATTTCCACAGCATGGCTAAGCTGTTTGTGCCCCCAAACCCAAACCACTTTCATAGGAGAACGGTCACGGTATGAAAGAACTGTGTACGTCTGAATGTGCCATACACTACTACATGACTGTAATCACACCGAGTGAAGTGAATGTATGAAATTTACAGTATATGTGTAATAAATGACAGAATAAATACCACTGTGTGCATGTATATGCGTACAAACTGTGTGGATTGTGTAATACTTCTGTGCATTTGTCCAAAAGCGTGCACAAAATAAATGTGCCTGGGGCTATGACAGTGTCGGGACAGCATGATACCAACAACAGCGCATCCAACACAAGCTAATAACACCCAAAGCACATCCGCTGGCTTTGTAAAAAACAAGCCAAGCTCACTGTCTCTCACATAGATAGACTTATGAACCGTGTCATTTCCAATAATGTGAAACTTTATTGATCCCAAAGGGAAGCTCTCTCCATTTGCCCTTCAACAACAAGCACAGAGTCATCAGCCGAGGAGCACCCCAGCTCACACTTAAGTAGGATTACTTGTTGTACAAGGGGTTTAACTGCTGCACAACCTAGAGGGAGTCAACCCTAACCACTAGCAATTTATTCATATAGTTGTGAAATATTTAAAAACTAGGATTGCACTTTTAGGTGAAATGCTTACTCGTGGTTTTTTTTTAAACTTACTTGTATAGTTGTGGGGTTTTTTTTGTAGTTTTTGAGTCTTATACTGTAGCTGGACGAGTTCATCATTGCAAGGGAGAATTTTCTCAGTCGAAAACAGGCCACAATGCAAAACCACAGAGAAGAGCGGAACAGTTGTTTTGGGGGTGGGGCTACTAGCTTTTCTTCTAGTTTTAAAGAAGAAAAAAAAGAACAGCAGTCCCTGTGCCAGTTGTAAGGATTTGATATGGGCTGCTGGGAGCCTAAAATGTCAAAAACTACCTTTAAGGCAAATAAAAAACACATGTCCCTCTCTTAGTTAGCTCTTCGCTAGCTCAAGGACAAATACTAAATGTAAATGTGTTGACTGAATAGGTTATAGGCTGAGTGATACACTATTAGATAGAGACAACCTACCCAAAACACATATAATTGCTTAGATAAGTGCAGATATTGCAGCTTTGTTAGCGATCCAATTACATCCTGATCACACACAGAGCAACAAAGAAATTAAAAACGAGAACAGAAGATCATTAATGTGCTTGCATGTGTGTGGGTCTTTAGACATGTACATCTTTCTGTGTGTGTGCATGCATTGTTTATGCATTCTATCTATAGAAGTGTGTCTTCCTGTGCACATCAATCAGGCCGATGTGTTTGGGAGGGTAATTAGTGGACTGCCGCAAGCAACCTTTTTATTATTGCTTTTTTGCTTGCGATACCTTCATCTCATTCATGCTTTTATGTAACCACACTGTGTGTGTGTGTCTGTGTGAACGTGCCTGTCTATATCAGTGTAAAATGTAAAATGTAGAGCTTCAGCGGAAACCTAGGGTGGGCCTAGTGTCAGAGATCAGGCGCACCTTTAGTATATAAGGATGATGAAACACTTGAAACAATCTAGATGTCAAATATGTCGTGACTTGAAAGCAAAGTTAGCAATTAGCCACGATCATAAAACACAAAAGTTTAAGTTCTGCATTGGGAAATATGCATTTTGGCATAATTTATATATGAAATACAAAAAGAGACTGCTCAGCTGTGATGATCTCCTCGTAAAATTTTTGTCTCCTGTAATTGTGAATTTCAGCTGAGCTTCATAAAGGCTGTAGAGCCAATTTCTTACTATTTATATCCTAATAGATTTATCTTTATAGTGTCATCCAATGTGATAAGGCTTTTTAGACCTAGTCTCTCATTTTCATGAAAAGGTCCTAAGGGTCAAACCTACTCTGTAACTCATCAGGTTACAGGCTGTAAAGTGATGAGTGGGCTCTACTGATGACCTCCGAGTCTTGGCATGGCACATCTTGCTTGCATAAGCAGAAACACAAAGGTCAGAAACCTGAAGTGTAGACCACAATGTCACCGCCTTATCTGGAATAAACATTGATTGACTGTCTGAAACATAGCAATCTTCCCCATTGAAGGGAGCCCTCAGAATCAAGGTGCCAATATAAACTCTGGAAGTGCGGTTTCTTTTTCACCGTTGGTGCCAACATAGAGTAAATGTTTCCACAACTTACAGCTGAGTCTCCATGTGTTTTGTAGGTTCTCGATCATGCAATTTATGGTAGTCTTGAGAGCTTGAAAATAAGGCAACTGATCTTGAAGATGTTTCACCTCTCATCCAAGAGCCTTCTTCAAGAGTCTCCCAGGTAATAAGCCCTTAGTGGGGGCTCTCCACTTTGGAGGTCTTTCTGGTGATTCTGGGTCTTTATTGATCACATGAGTCATCACATGAACCACAGTGTATCATCCAGTTGCCTTCTTTAAGTTTTCAAGACTGGTCTCATCATAATTTGGCATCAGCTTCAGTCAAGATTAGGGTTGCCAAAAAGAATTATGCTCAGATGTTAATCAATAGTAAAACTAATACTGAATTAAGATACACATTTGCAACCATATTGATGCAAACAGTACCATGAGAGCTCCTCCCCTCACTAACAGCTGAAGTAGTTAACGTTTATAACACCGAACAACACTTTAGGACGAACACAAAGAGGTCAGTGAAGCTCCCGCTTCAGCAACATTGAAGTATCGAACAGTTATAAATGTTAACTCAGCCAGCAAATGCATTAACAGTAGCTGTTTGACTATTAGCAATTACCGATAGCCACATTAGCCATCTGTTTTCATTAATGTAGCGATTAGGAGGCTGTTAGAAAAAAAGATGAATAATTATTGCCGGCTGAATGGGTCACGGATCGAATATTGAGCCATGGCAGAGCTGATCATGGACACATGGTGAACTGCCTGTAAAAAGCAGCAAGGAACTATAGTTAAACTGAGCAGAGAGTCCAGAGTGTGGAGAACTAATCCGAGCAAATAAAGAGTGAAATTCGGAGCAGAGCAGCTGAATCAGAATGGTCTTAAGCCTGAACAGCAGCGTCACGGTGGCTGTGTGGCTGGCAGAGGTAAGACCAAAGCAGGACTCTGAAACACGAGGAATAAACTAATAATTGGTTTAATTAAACTAAAACAAAGTACAAAATAACACAAATTACAAAACTAGAGCCCTCACACCTTTGCCACAACAACGAAAACATACTGCAAGGGAGGACACAACCACAAGGAATTGCAGGCAATATGTACGCAAGGAGGATAACAGGTGGGGAACACAGCTCACACTAATCTGACTGACGAGACAGGGGACGCAAAACTAAACATAATACACATGAAACAGAAGACTATCAAAATAAAACAGGAAGTGCAAACATGGGTACATGACTGGGAAGACAGAAAGACGCAGAGAAGAGACCAGGGAGCTCATAAAACACCGCTATAGAACTAGAACATAACACATTACCAACAAACTGGACCATGACAACCAGAGTAAAGAGCTCAGTAAGGTGGATGAGAGCGAGCCTGCAGGCAAATGTGGACAAGATGATAAACTTGAACTTTTCTACTTTTAAAATAGCCTATTAAATTGTGCTGCTTTGTTGTCACCAACTGTGAGATCAGCTTTAAAATGATGACTCTGTTTTTCATATCTTCTTTATTTTAGCATAACTAATGTCACACTTTATCCAAAGTTCATTTTTAACTTTTACTTATCTCTCTTCCTCGACAGTAATTACATTATTTTGGTGTTGACTATGTTGTTTGGTGTACATTAAAATATATTTTACCGTCACAATCGGTAATAAAATTATGTAAATATTGAATAAAAAAATAAATAAAATGAATAAAACCTCTAACCGTAAACTTAAATGGTTATTCTCTTAACTCTGACTTATAACTGGGACAATTATAAGGATGGGGTCAAAATCTTCTCTGTGGTATAGAAAATAGTATTGAGTTTGAAATTCTAGTATTGTGACAACCCTAGTCCAGGCACAGCTCTTTAGCGTACTATTACTACTATATTATTTCTTTGACCTGTTAAATTTTTTCAGCTTTTTCCTTGGCATCCATTCATCTGTTTTCTTCCACTTATCCAATTCAGAGTCACGGGGAGGGGCTGGAGCCTGTTACAGCTGTCATGCAGTGAAAGGGGAGGTACACCCTGGACAGGCTGCCAGTATGTTGGCATCCTTGGTATACATTAGAAAAAGATACAGAAGTCAAAGCTGACTTTCAATTAAAAGGGTCACGCTTCTGTGCTGAATCATGAATTTCTGTGATATTGGCACAAAGATATCGAATTTGCATGCTGTCACTGCAAATACCACACAAAGTGGGAAAAAAATTAATGTCAGTGCAGCGGAGATTAAAGAATCAGAATTTTCTGTGTGTCGGTGTTAAAGACAGAAATGGAAAACCCCTTTGGACAAAAGAAAGGAGTGTACGGGGGCTGAAGGGTGGATGTTCATCTGAGCATGTCAAGAAGAAAGAAAGAGCAGCAAGGTGAGTCAAAAAGAGAAAAAAAAAGAGGTGTTGCCCGTAGGTAACAGGCATGGAGCTCATAGCAGAATGATGACTGTGATTTGGCCCAGAAAAGCTGGCACTGCCCTCTGCAATTAGCCTAGACGCTAATCTAGTGGGTGCTGCCAAGAGGCAAACGAAGACCGAGGTGTTCGCACAAACGCATACACAAACACAGGCGCACACACGCAGATTAAACACAGCAAAGGCATAAGCTGACAGACTGTAATCTGTGTGGGTAATTCTGTGCCATAAACGCGCACATAGACTCGCGCGAGCTGTGTTTGAGCATCCACTGAGGATAAACTGATTCAGCTCAAATGAAGATGAATGTCCCTCCACCGACCCTGGAAAGTCTGTAGCTTTATCGTTGTTTGTGCGCCATTATAGCAGCCACTCCTCCCATCCATCTCCCTCTCTTTCACATAGTCGTCACTTCGGAGGACATTACATTTCCTTACGCTCATTTTCTGGAGACTTTTTAACACAAAGTCTACAGACTAAAAAGCTTTATGTATTTATGGTATGAGGGCTTCATTTCCCCCCCCCAGAATAGAGTTGAATCCCCCAGATGTGGGCATCTCCTCACCCCTGCACACCCTCCAGGACCAAAACAAACACAAACACACCACACACGCATACAGAGGGACATTATCACCTGTCATGTCTGAGTCTCGCATTTCACTTGGGTTAAAGCAGGTGTTTGAGCAGGTGTGTTTACTTTGGTTTTGTGCACATGCATCCATCTAGCACATCTGCCTTCTATTTTTCTCACGCATTCACAGCATGTGTGATGAATACTTGCAAGAACAAGTTAAACCTGTAATACATGAATATATGACCACACACATGCTTGTTGTTGCTGACATGTAAGTGTTAAATGTTCTTAAATTGATTTGCTGTCTTTTTATAATTGTGCCAAGCTACATTTTTGATCAATATCTGGTGAACACCCAACACTGTTCTATGCAGTATCTCGGTCTGTGATATTGTAGTGTCTCTGGCAGAATATCAGGGACTCTTAAGACCATGAGTAGTTTTGATTTAATTATTTATCTTTTTTTTAATTCTTTGAAATTAACATGTAAGTGCTGATGGCTTAACAAGAGCTGATGTCTCACTCTGCTGGAGCTGCTGAAAAATACAGAAACATTTGAAACCACCGCACAATCAGAGCAAACTGGATGGCTGTGATTGCATAGTGGTTTTGCTGCTTCGTTCACGCCACACAATGACTTTTTCTGGCCAAGCGTTGTGTCAAAGCCAGTTTTCCAAGCAGTTTTTAAAGACACATCAACGACGGCAAAGCTTTTCAGTGGCCTGCCATCAAGTTTAGTCAGTGGCAGGTAAAAGTGCGAAGCTGCTACCTGAAGGTTTTCTACACCGACCTTTGCTTGTTTCAGAACACAAGAGTCGCTCACAGCTGTGTCACATCCACTGTTACAGTGTTGTGGGTAAAGCATTAAAATATCTATTTGTAAAATGCCTCCATAGTTTTATTTCCCAGTTTTATTTGTCTCTATACCATTTTGACTGTGGCTTTGGTCCACACAGTGTCATACCACAAATTTAAATTGGTTCTACTTTCATAATTTTAACATAAATTAATGCATAAAACTATATGACCTCCATGCAAAATAATAGCCGTTTACTTGTCATCCTTCTGTTAAATAGACACATGGTAGAATGTGTGAACATTTCTAGATTAACTGAAAATTATGTGCAGAGCATTTAATTAATCTTCGCTCTAGTTTCTTTCAAGATGCTTAGAAAACAAATATTATTTCTAAGTAAATAGTAGTAGAGACTGGGCCGGAGTAATAGAGACAGATTGCAATAATTAAAGCTGGGTAACAGCAAGCCAGTCAGCCAAAAAGTCATTCAAATTAAATAACAAAATAGGCTGTTAATCTTTGCTCTTCAAAATAACACTAACAGTGTTTTCTGGATCTGCTGTCCAATAAATGACAGCATAATGACAGCATAATTTGTTAGATGTCTACAAAACCCATTATTAAAAAAAAGATTTAAAATAAAAAGTATGATATATACTTTAAATCTAATCTTGTGGTAAACATAGTTATAACAGTTGTACGTGCTAAAAGTCATTGCCACTTACGCTACAACATTTTGTTTATTGCATTTGTAGAAATTGCCGATATGGGTGTTTTTGCTGG
Organism: Etia nguti; assembly: GCA_015106755.1. Taxonomy (NCBI): domain Eukaryota; kingdom Metazoa; phylum Chordata; class Actinopteri; order Cichliformes; family Cichlidae; genus Etia; species Etia nguti. Next base: position 15,233 of record VUQG01010216.1, on the reverse strand, counting down.
TTTTAATGTTTTGTCGCTCAAGATCTTTTATGATCATGTTTTTACCTTGTAAAGTTATTCACAGGAAGTAGAAAAGACTCCAGATTTATACATATTAACATTGTTCTCATTTTTTTGTTTTACATCTTCCCAAAGCCTTGTCAGATGAACTAAACAACACTTTCATCAACATCACCTCTCATATTCTTATTCTACTTTATTCATGTACTACATTAAGCTATGTTTGGCTAAATGCCCTCGTTTATCATATAGCCTACTATTTCAGTTTTTTTAATCACTGTTTGGTACATTTAGTGATCTATTTAACTTGCTATCAAAACTTTTAGCAAGTCATTTCCATCTGTCAAACATAACTTTACCTATTTTTCCAAGTAGACACTGTTTAGCTGACAATTACGTTAGCTGTTTAGAAGGCTGGGGAAACCTGCAGTCAGCTGAGACTGAAGAAGTCACTTGGATGAGTGACAAAATGTTTTTCCTACGAAAAACGCTACATCAAGATGAACAGAATCAACTTTTTGGGAATTACATTAGCTTACATTAGCTAAATGCTATCAGATGACATTTTGAACTATTAGCCTTTTATACTTTTAACATGTATTTTTATCACTTTGACAATCACCTATCTACTTTAGATATATAGATATATCAGGGCTCTAGATTAACTTTTTGCCATGGTTGCACTGGTGCGCCTAACTTTTTTTCTTAAGTGCACCAGCACAAAAGTTAGGTGCACCCAAATTTTTCAACCGCATTGCTTAACACTGCAGCTTTACATGTTCACTTTTTTTTAAATTGCTAACCATACAGACAATATTGATTTGTAAATGATTAACTAACAATCTTGTCAACACAAAGTTCTTTATTTGGAGCACATTTCTACAAGAAAGATAAGTTACCGTATTTTTCAGACCATAAGGTGCACTGGATTATAAGGTGCATTAAGCGAAACAAAACAATCAGAGTCTTTTTGCTTCCTCCACTTCTGTACCATTGATTCATTAATGTTGAATTCTCTCGCAGCAGATCTACTCTCATGCTCTACTGTGTGACTGATAGAGTTTGAAATCCGCTTCATAAGCATGTCTCTTAACAGGTGCCATCTTGGGGTCCTTATACACACACAATACGGTAATATTATGCTGAAGCACAGTACGTATTACTCTGTGAGGCTCCTGACTGCGGTAGCCGTACTGCTCCAACAATCCATCAAGCGGTGCGGCTTCGTAGCTTACCAAAGTCGTACTAAAACGTTTTGACAGATTTTTGAGCACCGTGTACCACATAAAATCGCTTCGAGGTCAGTAAGAACAACCAGAACTCATACATAAGGCACACTTTTGAGAAAATGAAAGGATTTTAAGTGCGCTTTATAGTCCGAAAGATACGGTACTGAAAAAGTTCTTGTGCTTAAAGTGCTTCACTGAGCTAAATTTAAACTTAAAATATCTCAAGATATATAAAATAATAAAAATTAAAATTAAAAGTGCCTCAAAGGCTTCGAACTGAACATCTCAATATCTAAACATCTTACCTTGGACATGGGCATCTGAGAGGTTCCGCCCTTGACTATCTCTGATTGGTTTAGACCACGATATGGACATAATGTGTGTCCACACAGTCCACTGTGTGTTGACCACACAGAGACTTTCAGAGTTGCTGGGACTTTTTTAAAATTTACTCGAATGGCTGGTCGCACCGGTGCGACCTAGGATTTTTTTTTTTTAGTCGCGCCATTGAGAAATTAGGTAACATTTGCGACCAAATTGGTCGCACTCTAGAGCCCTGCATACGTTTTAATAGATTTATGCAGGACCTTCACAAGTGGCTTTCTACTCTCCAATCTTCTCTTTTTGTTATTCCATTCCAAACAAACTTGTCTTCTCTGCAGGTAAGAGACAGGGTCCTAGCATCGACTCACCTGCTGCCAAAAAGCTTAAGATGGAGCCCAGCACCCAGAGCCCCGTTCCCTCTGGGAAGAGCACACCTCAACCCCAGTCAGGCAAATCCACCCCAAGCTCAAGGTAAGGTCAAGGTTTTTTTCAGTACCGTTTCATAGACACACAAAGTTATTTCTTCCTGCATGTCTTACAATTCACAAGGCTAACATAAAGACACCAATAGATTTTGATGTAAATATGAGTGTTAAACTGTATTCTTTACTTCATTCACCTCACAGTGATGTGCAGCTGACAGAGGAAGCAGTCCGCCGCTACCTGATCCGTAAACCAATGACCACTAAAGACTTGTTGAAGAAGTTCCAGACTAAGCGCACCGGCCTGAGCAGTGAGCAGACTGTCAACGTGCTGGCACAGATCCTTAAGCGTCTCAATCCGGAGCGCAAGAACATAAACGACAAAATGCACTTCTACCTCACTGAATAACCAAAGGAACAGAGGGATGTTGTGGTTGTAGAAGTGGTGAAATGCTAAAACTGACCCTCTTTTGTTGAAAGGTTTTAGTGTTTTCAATAAAACCCATGGAAGAATAGTTTGTACAGGTTGTTCTGTGATATGCCACAGCACGGGAAGCTGGACCTGTCTTCAGCAGCAGTCTGAAATTTCACCTTAAAGCGGACTTATTGTGTCAATTTTATTTTTATTTTTATTGTTGAACTCCAAAACGCTAAAATGTCTTTGCAAGATTTCCAGTTCAAAATATATATACATGTATATTTTTTATCTTCCACTTTGCTGTGGTGCAGCACTACAGTTTATCCTTTGTTTTAGCTGCCTACCATTTTCTTGTAAGTTAACTTTGTTTTGATTGGCTGCCCCTCTTAAAAAAAAAAAAAAAAAAA
>VUQG01010210.1:4921-24101 GCA_015106755.1 Etia nguti | reverse complement strand
CCCCCAAGGACCTTGAAAAGCCTATTCATGCATTCATTACCTCTAGACTGGACTATTGTAACTCCCTCTATTTAGGCCTCCCTCACTCCTCTCTTTACCGGTTGCAATTAGTACACAACGCTGCGGAACGCCTTTTATCTGGTGCCAGAATGCATGATCATATTACTCCAGTTTTAGCTAACTTACACTGGCTTCCTGTGAAATTTCGCATTGATTTTTAAATTCTTTTACTCACTTATAAAAAATCTTAAATAACACTGCCCCTAGCTATTTAACAGAACTTCTTCATTTGTATAATCCTAAAAAAGCACTAAGATCTTCTAACCAGATGCTCTTAATGCAACCTAAGTCTAGGTTGAAAACCACAGGTGATCGTGGCTTTGCTATTGCTGCTCCTAGACTGTGGAACAACCTCCCTATTGCCATTCACTCTTCTGAGACTGTTCAGTCTTTTAAATCTCGTTTAAAGACCTATCTTTTTACTCTGGCTTTGACGTAAGATAGTTTGATTATCATTTGGTTGGTTTCTATGTTTGTCTCGTCTTGTGTTGTTGTTTGGTAAATTTGTCTTATTTTTATTTCCTAATTTGTGAAGCACTTTGATCAAAACTGTTGTTTTTAAATGTGCTATATAAATAAATTTTGATTGATTGATTTGAAAAACTACTCAGCTAGGTTTAGGAAATAAATTACTTGCTTGGGGTTACAAAACGATCATGGTTTGTGTTAAAATAAACTTTCCTTTTTCTTGGTTTCCGGGGAAACACATTTCCAATAATAAGTCAAGAGCATAAATGTTGCACATACAAAACATAACTCCAGTGAACAGAGTCAAAGTTGTGATCAAAAAAGTGAATCAAAAAAGGTCAATTTGTGTCCATGTCCACAAAAATAGAAAGCATTTTTCGGACTGTTTTACATTTTGATAAAAGATCACTCTTAAATTTGACCAAATATGTTTAAAAACGTGAACATCTGCACAGAGTCATTGTTGCGTTGCTGTACTTTAGCTACGATAAGGTAAGTGTTACGAATGCACATGATACAATCCACAAGCATAAAATAAGATTCACATATATGTGCAGTGATTTGTGTGTAATTTTTTAAGGACTCACAGGCTCGTGCTCCAATCCACGCACACATACGAAGCACTTTGATCACACGTAAAACCATTTTACAAATGCATTCATAAATAGTGATTATTTATGCTCATTTTTTTTTTTAAGTCCTGCTTCACGAATCGGATATTTTTCTCCTTCAAAAACCCTTCATTGAATACAAAAGTCTAAAACTACACGTAACATCCCTCTCGGTCAATTACAAACCCCTAATGCATGAGATGACGTCGCATGCCCACGTGTATGGGCTCAAATTGTGGTCATAAATATTTTGTGCTTGTAAATTAAATGCGTAGTTGTGAACTGAGTTTTGTAACCTTGTAAACCAAAATATCTGAAAATTTTATGTTTGTGCATCTATAGATAAGAATGTGTGACTGGGACATCTGGGCTTCCTCTCTTCCTGCACGGTGTTTTTCTTTTTCTTATCTTTTTGTTTATTATTATTGTTGTTGTTAAATTTCAGACAAAATTAGCCCCTATCATTAAAACGAAAACAACAAAGACAAAAGTCACAAAATATGCAGACACGTATTCCAATGTTTATAAAAACTTGACATATACCTTGTGCCACCATGTGTCATCACTGTCAAAGCTCAGCACAGATATTTGTACAGTTCCTCAGTGAGGTTTAATAAAACACACATTCTTATTTCTAAATAAACAGAACAGCTCATCACTCCTGAAAAAAAGAACAGATTCAGTCGTGGACATTGGTTGCACACTTGTGTTTTGCTTTGGCAGCAACTTAAACAGCTGAGTTAAATCAACAGAACTTATTCATATTCAATAAACCTGTGCATTTTGTGTTGATACAATGTGACTGAAACATGTTTAGATCAAGTAAGTCGAGCTCTTCGAATATTTTAATCCTTCACAATTTTCTCACTTTATTCCAGCACTATTCAATAACTTTTACCCAAATACTACTTGGTCATGTAAATACTACATGTTATCTTCATATTACATAATGTTCAACAAAGTCTAGAGTCTGGTTAACGTAAATGTTTAATCGATTTACAACAAGCTCCTCTTATCTTTATCAGGGTTGCAGGGGCCTATCCCAGATGTGATAAGGTAAGAGGCAGGGTACACCCTGGACAGGTCGCCAGTCTATCACAGGGCTAACACCCATTTGCACTAATAATTGCACGACTTTTAACTGTGGGAGGAAACCAGAGCACCCAGAGAGAACCCACTGCAAACTAGACAGATTGCAGATTTGAACCCAGGACCTCCTCGCTGGGAGGAGCGAACCACTGTGCCACCGAGCTGTCGATACAGACTTCACAAAAGTAGGAAAGCTATGATTACAAGGCTTGATACAGAATTTTCTTTACATTTTTGTCCTTGACAGGTTAAACCACAGTAAACAGCAGTAGCACACATGTGGTGTGTGTGTAGTTGTCTGCCTCTAAGAACTCCAGTGATTTTCCTGTGGTTTAAAATCTCATGTGATTTTTGTGCATTTCGTGAGTCCAGGCAACTAACCACTCTTATTAGATTGTATCATGTCATCTCATCAAGAACAAATTAAGTTGCTGAATTTCATACAAATCCTACATGATTTAATTACGTTCACCATAGAAACATGAAATTATTTTGTAAAAATGACAAATTAGACTTTTATAAATGTGACAACCACCCAATTTCCTTTTTCGAGTGTAGAAAACATATTTCTACCAATTATAAACACTACACAATAACCTGCTAGGAAAAGGGAGTCAGTGTACAGCTGCAGATGAGGGAACAGCATGGCTGTACATCTCTGTGGGTCATCCTTGGACCGTGTGCTTGTGAGTCCTTCTGGAGGGAGTATATGCTAACTAACCTCTGTATATTTTGAATATAGAAATAATCTAGATAATGTGGAATAACACGTTGATGTTAATCTTACTTTTCCCTGATAAGAGCAGGCTAACATTGATGTTAGCTTAAGGATTGATCCTGAACACTCCACAGAGGGATGTTACGTGTAGTTTTAGACATTTGTGTGCACAGAAGACTTTTTGAAGGAGAAAATATCCGATTCGTGAAGCCGGACTTAAATAATTAAGCATAAATAATCACTGTTTATGAGCACATTTGGTCATATTGCTTTGTATTGCAAAGACTATTTGCATAGACTTACACACAAATCACTGCACATATTTGTGAATCTTAGTTTATATGCTTGTGGATCATATCGTATGCATTCATAACACTTTTGAGGCAAATTTCTCTCCATATTTAATGAGCTAAAGGGGAAGTTATCTTAAAGATTAACAGCAGCTGTGTGTGACAGACACTGGAAACAGTCACTCCTTATTCTGCATATAGTAACTGGGTAGCACAATGCCTGAAAAACTATGTTTTCAATCCCATTCGCACTTCAGTTACCACGGAAGCAGTAACATCTAATTAAGCGGTAAACACACAAACACACAGCGGTGTGAGTATTACACATCATTATTACATTGGCACCACCATATCACGTTTTGCCTCATGTCTTTACTATCCCAGCACATAAAAGTCAGAAAATACTTCATCTCACTGATGTTCACATGACTATTGCTCAGAATTCTCTCAAGAGATGACAAGAAACTAAAAATACATTCTTGGAACAGAATTCAGTGGTATGAAGCAAACACAAACTTACTGCACAACCTTATGTATAAATACTGCGTGACTTATTATGCATAATTTAGAAGTCAATGTTTTCTTATTACAAGATCTGAAAGTAGCAGAAATGAGGATCAGATAATGTTGAGAACTCTCACACTGTTTCACTACGTATAACAGACTAATGGTGCAGGAACAGGAACAGGAAGGCTTCCAAACCTGATTGAGGATCATCAGGTTATAAGATTTTATCAGTTACAAATTAATGCAGGTATGCTTATCAGTATATCAAAGGAATATTGCTAATCTGTGGCTCACAAAATATGCTAAGCTCCAGGCTCACACTGCTGCTTACAGCTGTGTGCATGCGCTGGGATCAGATTTAAATGCTTCAAAACTTTTAGGTTAATAATTCGATTTTTAAGGCTGCCATTGCATTCAGTGGTTCAGAAAAAAGGAACCATTAATAACTGAAACAGGATTCAGCCTCCAGAAAACAACAATTTCTAAAATGATCTTGGACAAAGATCAGACTGGTTGATGCCAACATATCAGGGAAAAGGATGCTATTTACTGTGAACAGCGGCTGATGTTCAGGGCATCAGTTTTGCTCTGGGTTATTGTCAAAGAACTAAACAATATAAACAAACACAGAAAATAAATAAAAAACACAAAAACATGTCAGTATCATCAGCTATCAACTAAATCATTATTTCAAATGTCCGTCTGAACTTCACTTACCTGCACATGCTTAAACTCTGGATGCTATGACCAGCAGTTCATCTTTTTTATAATTTTTAAGCCATAATGACAAAGACGAAAGACTCAAAACTTCCATCTTCCATTTTTTTCGTATGATGACCTTCACAGATGATTGCGGGCTAAATGTCACAGTATGACAGAAGATTCAAGTCCACGAGTGAGCTGAAGGGTCAGAAGTGGCTCACACATGTCTGTGTGACATGGCTGAGCCAAACACAGAAATCTGAATGTTGCAGAAATTATAAAAAAAAGTTCAAATGGAGCTGTATTTTTCCCAGGTTCAATTATACAATTATACATGTTTAAATTCTTAAGTCCACTGAAGCCAGATTGTCCTCAAATATGAAAAGAAAACTGAGGAACTTGCTTATTTATTTTTCTGGCTGAACGATTGATGCATTCACTCAAAGAAGCTAGTAAGAGCCAGCCTAGCCCTGACTTCAGGTCCCTTTATTCCAGCGTATTTCACGCCACCCTCTGAACTGCATTCAGTAAAAAACAGTCATCTTGGGTTGTGCATTTTGTCTGACATGACTGCCAAGCAGAGACACTTCTTCATTTCTTAAACTTCATTTACATAGAAGAGAGTTATAAACCCGTTAAATCTTCAAATGACGGCAGAAATATTCAAATGTTGGTCAAAGTGCTAATGCGAAATTTGTCTTCGGTCGGATTTTTGCATTTCAGACTATCTCTGAAAGTTTGAGCGACTTATCTGAGCTGTCAGCTCTAATTTATTTTGAGAGGCCTGAGGCTCGATCAAGGAGCTATTCTAATTTCACATGAAGATAGAGAAAAAGCCCAAAGCATACAAATCTTTAAAAGGCAGCAAAGACACCGGCGAATTTCTTGAGTGACTTCAAATAAAGCAATCACTTACATCGACTGATGTGAGTTTTTTTTTTTTTTCTGTTTGGCGTGTTTTCTGTGGAGCCGTTAAATCCGCAATGAAGTCCTTGTTTAAAAGGTTTGGCCATTTCTGAGAGCGCGACACTTGAAGTTTACAACCAGCCGTGAAAATATAGAAATATTCATGGGAAATTGTCAATTTTGTCTCACTCGGTAACCCTTTGAGATTTACTTCGGGCTAGTTTCCATGGTGAGCAAATACTTTCCCATCCGATGAGCTCTCCTGGATGGGTCTGCCGTCATTTATCAGAAACCATCAACACCTAAGACCGGTGGACAATGACATCATCGGTCTATTGATCGACTCCTGTCACAGAATCACATGATTTAAGGCCCAGTGAATCTGAACATGAAGCAATAAAATGCGCAGCCCCAGCAGATCCCAGGAAGATGAAAGCTGCGTTAAATGAAAAATGATAGCTTCTCAAGGACGATAATTCTGAGCGAAACTCGTCTGTCTCGGTGGTGACTTCTCAGACTCTGTTGGCTGGTTTTGCGTGTATGTAAAGAGCAGCTCTGACCGCTCTGCGTGCTGTGCTGTGAGGACGTCAGCTCCTCAGGGGCTGCAGGTGAGCAGCTCCACACTGTCCGCACGCTGGATTAAACAAAGGGGGAATTAATGAAACGCCGTGCGAGGACACCAGAATGATATCAGTCCTATTACGGCGATATGGCTCAGTGAGGAAAATGGATTCAGGATATGCTGGGAGGATGACTGAACTCCTCCCCATTAAATCTTGAAACACACTCTTACACACACAGAACTAAACTAAAAGCCTCAAACCTCCTTTATTCAACGGTTCTTTTTTAACTTTCTCTCTAAAACAGATTAAAATTATGTCTACAGCTGCATATTAACAGACTTATTAGATGGAGTTTCAATTAGAATTTTCAGAGTCTAGTATAAGTTGATAGGCAGCCACTAGACATTTACATCCTCCGTGGGGATTTTGATTAATAGTGGTTCAGAGGATGGAGAACTGCACGCGTCCCGGGATAGTTAACGTGAGGTCACTTGCTGCATTAGCGCGCTGAAACTCCGACATGCGGCACTCTTTGAAACACTGGACAAATGGCAGCTGAGCTGAACGATCCAAGATGAATTTATGAAACCTTCAGCGCGCTCGCACAGTATATCTTTTGAGTAGCAGACTGAATCATAGCCTTCCCTCCCTCGCTCTATATCTGCAGTCCCTTTCCATCATGTTACTGCCCATCAGGGTTGGTGGCAAACTTCCATTCTTAAAGCTGCACCAGGCAAGATTGCGTTTTTTAGGACTTGAAGACTGTAAGAAAAGAACATTCTGATGCCCTGGACAGAAAAATTAAACCTTTTGTTTATACCAACATGCACACCCCCTGAAGAAAGGATCAAATTAAGCTGATTCCACCTTGAACTGAGAATATACACATGCTGCTAGAATCCACTGAATAAGGACAGAGCAGCCTGTTCCTGTTCCCAGGGTGTCCGAGTCTCCTGTTCTTCAAAGCTGCTGGCATGTCACATTCACCAGGTTATGGCAGTAGTGAGACAGGTCATTTTTATTCTTTTGCTCAGTTTTATTTATATAGCGCCAGTTCATCTCAAGTCATCTCAAGGCTATTTATGTTATAAGGTAAAGGCTTTACAATATTAGAGAGAAAATCCAATAATCAGATGATCGCCTACGAGCAAGAACAGTGGGAGGGAAAAACTCCAGTTTAACAGGAAGAAACCTTAGTGAAGGAGAGCCATCTGCTGTGACTGGTTGGGGGGGAGGGGCGGGAGAGTTAGCCAGTTCAGTAATTATTAATGATGGTTTGCAGCAGTCATGGATAAACATGTGGAGAGTGAAAAAGGTGATTGGAAAAGAAGAGCTCAGTGCATCATGGGAAGCCCCCCCAGCAGCTTGAGCCTATAGCAGAATAACTAAGCGATGATCTGGGGTCACCTAATCCAGCCCTAACTATATGCTTTATTACAAAGGAAAGTTTTGAATGCAATAGAAAATAGAAAAAATAGAAAAAAAAATAGAAAGGTTGTCTGTCTCCCGAATCCAGACTGGGAGCTGGATCTGATAGCTGGAGGCTCTGCCTCCCACTTTACGTTTAGATATCCTCTGAACCACAACTAAGCCAACAGTGTGAGAGTGAAGAGCTCTATTGGGAAAACATGATCTATGAGATCATTTAAGATATGATGGGCTTGATTATTCGACACCCTGTTTGTGAGGAGAAAGATTTTAAATTAAATTCTAAAATGTAACAAGGAGGAGAAGCCAATATGGGAGAAATGTAATCTCTAGTCTCTGTGAGGACTCTAGCAGCAGCTTTTTAAATTAACCGAAGGCTTTTCAGGGAGTTTTTAGAGGAACCTGCAAATAATGAATTACAATAGTCCAGCCCAGAAATAATAACTGCACTTCTTTCCAGAATCACTCTGAAAGGATGTTTCTAATTTCAGTTGTACAGATGAAAGAAAGCAGGGCTTCATTTTTCTTTAATTTGCACAGAACGCAGTTTTTACTCCAAACCTTCAAAGGGCCCTTGCTGTGACTTAAACACGGTAAATAGTAATGACAAAGACTGATTTGCCGAGTTGCTGATGTGAACGATATAAAATCATTTCTGAAGCCTAAAGATGTTTTCTGAGCCTGAACTAAGGAGTATCCTTTATCTGCCCACTTGAGTCTGGCTGCAAACGTGAGTCATCCCTACTTCTCATCTTAAAATATCCAACTTTGCAGTTCTATAGCACACAAACAAAAACATGTTGGACTCTCTGGATGGCTTCTGCCCTCATAACAGCTTTAAGCTCTGACTGACAGGTGTCCACAGGCAGCTGCAGCTGCTAGCTAGACTTCACCTCTGCTAACCTGGGTCACTGGACTGGACATGTCAACCATGTTAGTGCTGTCGATGCCTTTTGGAGCATTTTAATGGAATTATCTGAGAAATAATGTGGCTTGCTGCGTGATACAGACTGTCCAAAAAGTTCGTGCTGCACCCTGGTGCGTTTGATGACCCTGATGAAATCCACAAGCAGAAATGTATTAGCTAAGCAATAAAGCTGTTCTGTATACTACAAGTGTCACTGGAGCTTTGAACTCGACATACTCTGTATGTTGGCAGACGTCTGAAGTAGGTAAAGTTGTGCCAGAAACTTTAGCTCTGCAGAGGAAAGCATCCATAAATCTGTCTGATATTCCCAGGCAAAATGTTAACACATATCGTCAGAACAGTAATCCAGTTGAGTTACAGTGGCATGAAATTATTACTTTAGAGAGCACTATATTAACTTTCTGCCATTTTATTTGGGCTTCTGAATTCTGAGTGTGAGTGAATTCTTTATGATCTTCTGAAAGATGACACAGTGGTGTGAGGCCACATTTCAAGGCTTATTGTACAGATGACTAGACACTAGAAACAACACAGAGGAGTACATAATTCTTGGCACACCGACACTCGCCATCGGAGAAGGTCCCTGAACCAGGAATTGTAATTAAAAACAAAAGACTGTTTTTACCAAGCGGCAGCATCATGGGCTAAAACACTAAACTGAAAGTCCCAGAAAGTGCAGTTCCTGTAGTGGCCACTTGAAACCGTCTTGAGGATGTCTACATTTTAAATACAAGCTGTGGTTACTATATGGTGTTTGGGCCCTTATGCTCAATCTTTAATTGGATAAGCTGAGGATTTCTGGAGGATTATTATCAGTGCTTATTGGCTGATTGTTGCAATGTTGCTGATTAGTTTCTAATCCCTTTCTGCTGTGATGATGTGGAACATGCGCTATTAATAATTCTCAAAAGTATCTCTTTGCATAGACCCCGAGCTCATTAAATGAGGACTTGGAATTGTGAAACTGTCACAAACTTAATGTGTTTAAGTTTGAGTTTAGCTTTGTTGGCAGTCCAGCGTTTGCTTTAGAGGATCGTCTGCTAGGTCGGGGGTCAGCAACCTCACTCTATTAACACATAGTGAGTGAGAAAGGTGACTGAAGAAGAAGAATAAACCCTTAGATCTGTAAACACAACAATATACTGTTTGTTCTTTAAAAAAAAAAAAATTCACATTACAATTTTCATCCAGATTTTTTGTTTGTTTGTTTCTTGTAGATGAAGTCCATAGCTATGGAAACTCAAGACTAGTTGATTGTGTCTGCTGATTTCCAGTGTTTTGTACCAAAGCTCACAGATGTTGAACACTGGTAGCACCAGGCTACAGTGTTAGTATGTAAATGGAAGTGGTGAGCCCCTCTCAGCTGAATAATCACCACTTGTTAATGACCATAACAGACAGTATTGGACAAAAGAAAGAAAAAACATAGTGTCTTTATTTGGGACTAGGCATTTGGGTCTTTAAGACTCCCTTTAAGCCTTCTGTATCAATAAAAGAAGTGAAAACAAGCATAGAAAAACATCTAGTTATATCAAGGCATATCAGTGTGAGGCTTTTACTTTATTTGTCTGTTATTGCTATAACAGGTTGACAAGCACCCATCACATCACATGACAGGTATACGACATGATGAAGTTTCAAGCTGTTACCTCATGCTGCTATTTGGGGCCGCAGCAGGCAGAGATGCTTCAGACTCTATAAGGGCTTCTGGATTGCCGGCAGAGCAGCAGGCTATCTTAAATGTAGTATATGTGGCTTTGCTCCACGTTCTATCTCCCTGGCTGTAAATTGTCCAATAATGTTCTACACTCTCATTATCCTCTTCACTAGCTCAAAATGTGCATCATCTGTTCACTCATTTGTCTTTCTGTCAATCTGTCTGGCTTATCCACATGCACCTTTAATCATGTGTCCATTACAAGAGGCTCTGTTTTTGCAACGCATCAGATTTATAACGATGTCAGTGAAGCGTCAGTAGCAGATGCACCATTACCAGGGTAATGCGGTAGTGTGATCTGAGACACAAAGCTACAGCCTCACTTGATCCTCTATGAGGTACGTGCAGTCATATAATGGTACATTTACTATAGCTGTGCATAAGAGCTTAAGCCTTGAGGCTGTCTCTGTAGAAAACTGTGTTGTTTAGTCTGCGAACCAGATGGCTTTTTACTCCACAAAGGGCACGAGTAAAGACAGACAGTTGAAGTACTTTTTTTAAAAAGTATTTGGGAATAAATTAGTTAAGCATTTTATAGTTTTAGTTAACTTACATCCTTCACATTTCCATTGAAAAACTGCAAAAATGACACTGTGTGGTCCACTTGTAAAGTTCTCACACAGAAACACCAGCACAAATGATTGGTCGCACGTATTTGCTGAAAACAATACTAATCTCCCCTCTGTTTTCAGGCTGGCTGGTACTCTCCAACACCCCTCAACTTCAAAAAGGCTTGAAATATTCTATTACCTGTTTGAAAGTTCATAACTTCAACATAGAGGCAGGAGAGGAGAGCAAATAACCCACAAACTTTGGTGAAATTGACAATGATGACAGTACAGATGCTGAAGAAACAGGCTCGAATCCTGAAGCCAGATTTGTTTAATTTTGACTCACAGCAGCTCAGCAGGTGCCTACTAACTGTGACAGACTGGTGCACAGTAATGTTGGCCTTGCACTCATATGTAGAAGAACAACCCTACTCTGATGAAACCGAATGATAGAAACTGAGGTACAGGTGCATCGTCGGCCCATTGGAATCCTGAAGTGTCTTGATGGTTCAGGTTATGACCATGCCACCGCCACTGTATTGGCTGTGGAAGGTAAAGTGGAGAGCAAAATACGATCAAGTCGTGAAACTTTAGAACTATTGTTTTTTCTAACCAAATGCCAAAATGTCCCGTTTATTCACTGAAATGTCATCATTTGATAAGTATGACCATGGAAATACAGTGGATTAACTCAGCCAGAATTCCATGTGACTCACAGATACAGTCAATCACTAACTCAGTCACAGATGCTCCGGATCTAAACTCATTACGTTTATAAAACACACCTGTCCACAGAGCTGAGACTCGATATGAGAAAGGAAAGTGAAAGGTGAAGGTTGGCGTTTCCTGTCGTCACACGCAGTGAACAAGCTCTCGATGCTGTACATTGTCACAGTGAGTAGAGTATGAATTCACAGTATTTAGTGGAACTAACATACATAATACTTGATCTTTTCTTTAGCATATCACAGAGAAAGAATCTTTTTTTACTCTGACACTTGCTGACATTCAGTATCATCGCAACACAAGGATCAGCTTGTTTCAACACTTTGCTGAAGCTACATGAAGTTAAACATTCAAACCCACGCTGCTATATTTTTATGGCTGCAACACTACATCAAATGGAAATGCTCTAGATGTTTTGTGCACGTCTCCCTCGTAATTCTGTCTGACACGCAGTCTCTCTTATCGCCACTGGAATTTCAAATCAGTTCTGTGGTTTGGAATAAAGCTCAACAGCAGAGCCGGGAATCCAGCACGGTAACCGCCAAGCTACTGGTGGATCTCTGCACACAGGTGAAACAGCAAAACCAAAGACAGAAAAAATGATGCATTTTTCTGTGTGTGATTTAAATTGAAGTTTTGTTGCCTTTTAATTTTTGCAGTTCAGTTTCAGTGATCTTACACAAAAGATTCACACAGCAGCTTTGCAATTTGGCCTTTTAAATAAAATAAATCAAAGGAAGAGATGAAAGCACTGAAAACTTCTGATGATTATTCTTATTTGTGCAGCATGAGTTATGGCCAGAAATTACATTCAGTTTTCAGCAAACTGCAGAAAATTGGTTTCCATCTAGTCTGAGACTTGGCTCAATTACAGAAAATTAAGAGATTCTTCATTTTTGCTTTCATGCTATTAATCGTCAAGATTCTCTCCTAACAAAGATGTGCCTCTGTCCGAGGTTCTATATTTTTAAGTTGACCGTTGAGTCTCTTTTTCAGACATTAACATATACATCCTCTTTCCTGAATGGCATCTGCGAATATTACATCAGAATAGAGTCTGAAATGAGGCTAGTGATTTAAGCAAGGCTACACTTGTAACAAGGCTGGTCGAGGTAATTTGCCGGATAAGACCACCAGCTCCACTGGCAGTGATTAGTGACTTTCATGTGAGGGACTTCTGATGCCCATAGACATTAAAACCAACCGAGGACATTGCTGTTAAGGCTCGCCAATTAACAGATCTTTCTTTCCTTTTCCTTTTTTTTTCAGGCTGTGAATGTTTCATTAATTCACATTATGAGATCTTTGTGAAAATTGGTTTCACTTATTCCTGCGAACAGAGCTGGGAGCAGCTCAAACCACAGTATTAAAAACATCAGAAATATATAGAACCACGTTCGGTCCCCTTTGACCAATTTGTTGTGTCAGACTCTGCTCTGCTTGAGGCTTTTCTGAAAATGTCATGAGTTCATGTAGTGTGATAAGCTTACCTCCATAATGAACTCTCGGTCACGCTGTTGAGGTTGAAGTCAAATAGTTTGGTCAGCATCAGAATCACCTGCAAAACAAAAAACAGCGTTGCAATTAGTGGCCTACGCAGACATATTAATCCAGTGAGTGGTGAGCGTGTCAAACGGCAGCAGGGTGACACCAAACCTTTGAGGAAAAACACAGTTTGGTAGAAGCCAAAAGTCATACCCCCCCCTGCCAAGACAGACCCTAATTTTTATGTGTGTGTTTTGTCTAAATGAAGACTGAAATACAAGGCTATGTTGTGACTGTATAACATAGACCTGTCACAGAGAAAGTCCTGGTGTGGTCTTTCTCTGCCTTCAAAATCAAGTTCACCTGCTGTGCAGCCTGCCTTGAGTTTTGGGTGCATTATGCTAGCAGATGCTAATGTAGACTTGAGCTGATGAGCGTTAGTTAGCTCAGTTCAGACTGCAGTGACATTAGTTGAAGAAAGCTCACTCTTCTGGTGTTTGCTTTCCTATAGAGGAGGAAGAGGTGGGAGTCTCCACTTTTGCTGAAGAGGTTCAGGAGAATGAGCAGTGAAAAAAAAGAAACATTTCTGGGCAGTGAACGCAAGCTCTCTGCAGCTTTTCAGAAAATACACATGAATCCTTTTCTTTTCACATGCTGGCTAAAAGTAAATACTCAATCTGACCAGGACATTTTGCAAACAGCATTACGGATTTCCATATCTGCTTCTATATTTATTCAAATGGGATTTTGGGGCTACCGGCAACACATTTACAGCCAAACACAGCTTTTGCATGTTGTGCTGGTTAGCAGTTTGACTTTATAGGTTGGAGCGATGTGCTCAGGAGATTGTGATTGCAATCTTTTCTCACTCACTTCCTGTTGTGCCATTTGTCTCGCGCAGATGTGGCTTGAAATCGGTTTAAATTAGAAGAGGAAAGCAGGGAGTTTCTCCACAGAGCCCATGCTATCTAAACTACTCCAGCCAAAAGTATAATTAACTGCTATCACTAAATCACTTTATCAGAGCATTTCCAAAATTAAATCCATCCATCCATTTTCTGCCATTTATCCAGGTTTGGGTCAGAGGAGCAGCAGTCTAATCTCCACCACCTCCTCCAGCTCTCATGAGATACCGAAGCATTCTCAAGTCAGCTGAGAGACATAATCTCTCCAGTGTGTCCTCAGTCTGCCTCATGAGGTCTGCTACCTCACAGAGAATGCTTTTTTTCTGCCCTGACCACCTTAACTGGCCCCTTTCAAGCCAGGCTGAGCCCAGACCCCCTTAAGAGGACACTAATTTCTGTCACTTATGACCGTGATCGTCTTTGTTCAGTCACTAGCAGCTGGTAAAGGTTGAATCATAAGTACATTAAGAGCTCTGTGTTCATGCTCAGCTTTGTTTTTCCCACAGCAGGCTGGTAAAATATCAGCATCACCACAAACTTTCATTCTCTTTTTGGAATAACCACAAGACACCTGATCTCCTTCACCTGATGCAGTAACTCATCTCCAAGCCAAAGTGGGAAAACCACACTTTTATGACTTTTCTGCAAACCTCATCCTAGCCACCACACACTCATCTGTAAAAATAAATAAAGATCAGTGAAGCCAACCGTAACTAAATTAAATTTCTCTAGTGTGTCCTCAGTCTGCTTCATGAGCTTTGCAGGGGTCCCGTGTTTCCTGTCTGTGCAGGAATCCTGTCTGTAAAAGTTCTGAACAGTATTGGGAACAAAGGGCAGCCCTGGTGAAATCCAACAGCAAGTGGGAGCAAGAGTCTGACTCCCTGAGCAGCCCTCAGAGCACACCCCGAAACTCCAGCACGATATTTTTCCCTCAGAAATACAGTGTGTCCCATCATGGACGCTGAAGATTCTCCAAAGTCTTTTTCACTGTAGCCTTGAAACAATAACCGAAACTTTGAGTTTTGTTTTCATGAGATTCTTTGTGAAACACGAGGTGTCGGCGTTGGAAGCGTATATTTAAATGTAGTTTAATTTCAACACCACCCATACGTGTGAGCAGCTTTTTCTGTGCACGCTGCAGTTGCTTAGCATGATCCTATCTAATTGTTTCAAAGTCATTACTTAATCGCATCAGGCTGATTCTAAACGCCATAAATATTCCTTATTCCGTTCAGACCCCGAAGGTGCCGGCAATGAGGAAAAGTGGGTCAGCTAAAGTCTGGGGGGAAAAACAGATTGTGAGTTTCCGTGCTGCTTTACTTCTTTTACCCTTTGAGCAAAATGTGATGTTTCTGCCTCTGTTTACTTTGTGACTGGAGGTATATTTGAAATGGATAAAACTCAGAAGAGGCAAGAAAATGTTCTCAGGGAGCGCTGCGGTTTCACTTTAATATACTCTGTTTTTTAACAGTCGTGCCGAGTCCTTCCTTTTCCATTATGTTTCCTTTTGATAAAGCTGTGTATTCTGCCGTGACCTTTCCATTATCAGATAACCCCTATGCATTGTGGGTAACCCAGGGCGCAGCAGTCTAGTTATATGAGGTGGGCGATTCTACTGGTTGTGTATATCTAAATATCTATTCACGTAGTGCATTGTTTGCGACGCCCTGGTTCATCCTTATCTCTGACTTTGCTGTCGGGGATATCGGCTGTATGTAAAAAGCAGGCAGCGTTGCTTCCCACTGCACACGCTAACATAAAGAACTTCAATCTGTGTAGTTTATACTTGTTGCCTTTAAGACACACCACACTCCAGCCGATTTCCCTCGGCCTGACTGCCTTTGATACCTCCGCACTGCCTGTTACGGAGGCAGCAGCTGAACCGCCGAATGACTTGTGTGACTTTGTGAAACAGCTCCACCAGCATGGGGTTCCTGTGAGTACAAGCAGAACAGATGCACCTTGGGTAGCAGAATTACATCGCGAGGTTGGGGCTCCTGTGATCAGGCTTATTAAGTATGCGCTAACATCTGCAGCCCCCGAAACACTCGAAACGTGCGGTGCACTTGGCCGACCCGCGGCTGGCAGGGTTTCGGAGTTGAGGATGTGTTGTGGAAAATAACCGTCAGGACAACAACTAGTAAAAAGGCATTGATTAAGAGCGGTTCAGGAAGTGGCTGGCTGTTTTCAGTGTGGGGAGAATTAGCCCGGGGAATGAATAACCTTAAATGTCCGGACTAGACCTTTGCATGCTAATGACTGACCAAGTCCATTTAGCTGCCCAGCTGGAGGCTGAATTCACAACCGCGCCACACAGTTTCGTTCTTTCTCTGTACTCGCTCACTTTCTTTTTTTTGCTCTCTCGCTCTCTTTATTTCCTTTCGTCTTCACATCCCAACACTGTTTCTGTGTAGGAGAGAGAGAGAAGGGGGGAAAGGGGGGGAGGGCGAGGGTAATGATGCAATTATGGTTTTAACATCTCTGAGCCACTTTGCTGTGTGTTTGTGTGCGCGCCTGGTTTCTGGGGGAGGTGAAGGAAGCAGTTAAGCTTTTACAACCCTAAGTCGTCCCTTGTGACTTGTGTACATGTTTGCGCATAAATATTTGTGTGTGTACACGCTGCGACAGGTAGAGCTCTGGACTCTGGATGGAGTCCTCTAAAAGGCTGGAGTAGTAGCCCGATGACTTGGCCGCATTAGTTGAAGGGCAGTGTGCGTACAGGCCCTTCTGTCTGCCACATATGGAGACTGTGTGGGCTGTCATCAGCGAGCGGCCCTGTCAGATGGGCTCCCACTGGAAAGTGCATATGCTCCATCACTGCCCGTGCCAATTAGGCCTGTGGGCTTCTCCTACTGTAAATACTACGATGAGGCAAGTCTCTTCTCCATCAAGGCCAGAAGAAACCACCTCTGCACAGACACGCACTAACTTCTGACAGTTTGGAGAAGTGCAGAAGAGCATGAAGGCATCAGAACGAGATGGGACATAGCTGGTGTTACAGCAAGAATCAGTGATTAGGAAAAGCTTTAAAACAAGCTTCGTGCAGGCTCAAGCTCATGCCTTTCCAAAATACTGCATCGTGTCTCTTACAATGTTGGTGTATATTCGTATGGACAGGCGGCGGTGTCACAAATGTACAGTATGTGTCCTGTACAATGACTGGAATGATGCCCACTGATTAAACAGTTGCTGCCATATGTCAAGAATATACAGTAGTGTGGCTTCAGGATCACCAGCCATCCCTGCCTGCCCAACTCAAGATAACAAGACAAACAGAAACAGCATTGTTATGGTGGGCGCTAAAGCTAAAGCAGCAAGCTGTAACTTTTGCTCACTGAAACTAAAACAAGAACAACAGCTGAGCTAATGTCACAGGTATGAAGCTGCTTCAGCTCGTTGCCATTGACTGGTTCATCAAGGGATGAACCAGTGTTGTGTCTACATGTAACAGACCAGTTAGCAAAGAGCCGCAGCACATTGCAAAAACACCTCATTTGTTCTCATTTCTTTTGTTGAATCTATGCCAAAGAAATGCAACAGTTTGACAGGCACAAATTGGTGTTTTTGCACCAAGAAGGTGATACCCAAAGTGCTATTAGCCTAAAAATTGGCACATCTCAATACAGTGTGTCCTGTGTGGACCAAAGAAGAAGTGGCAGGCCTAAAAAAAAACTACCTATAGCCAGTGAACAGTATCTGAAAGATATATCCTTAAGAAATAGGGAAGAAAATCCAGCAAAGACCTGACACAGGAGCTAAGAGATTCATCTGGACCTTCAGATGGATCTACTGTCAAGAAGCCATTCTTAATGAAAGGAAACACGGAGAGAAGGCTGAGGTGTGCCATATTATAGGAGAACTGCAGGGAAAATCTTATGGAGTGATGAACCCAAATATGCAGCTTCAAAATCGTTGTCAGTATGTACGTAGGAGGTCAGCAGAGAGGTACAGCAGTGAGTGTCTGCAGCTATTTGTAAAACAAAGAGCTCTGAACATCCTTCAAGAGGCCTGGAGAACTCCTGAAGACTTTTAAAAGAAATAACAAGAAAGCTGCCGAAGACAGTTCAAGCTGTGCTGAACAATAAAGGTGTTCATACCAAATACTGACTTCTCATTAGGACTGTAGAAACTGTGTAGGTTTGTTTCATTAGCATTAGATAGTATATAGCACAAAAGGGATCAGACTAAGCAAACAGATGTGTCTGTTTTCAAACGGCATCACTGCAGTTTCCAAGAGGTTACAGTTTTACTGCTGTTTGCAGTACTTCAGCTCAGTGCTGAACGAAACAAAATAACTTGTTTCTTTGTTTCTTTGGCCATAATCAAACCATCAAAATTTAATTTATCCTTTTTTGAAATCCCCAAATTGCGATCAACTCAACAAGCTTCTACTGAAGGACAAAGTTCAAAGGAAGAAACGAGTTTGTCTCTCACCGTTGTTCAAGAAGGCCTTCAGATGTACAAAGAAAAAGTCCAACGATATTAGTCATGCAAAGGAAAGCCGTAGCTCGAGGTAAGGATCAGTAACAACTGTGTCTGTGCAAAGCTTTAGGTATTTAAAATATCTCCCTATTATTTCTTTTTAATCAAAAGTATGCCTTTGCTGCTAGCAAACACTGTTATCTCCTATACTGTTTGGTAATTGTCCTTGGATAGAGGAGAGAAAATATCATCATGGATCAGAATTCCCAAACATGCATATACAAACAACAATTACCATTTCCTGGGGCGTGAGAAGGCAGAATAAACAAATATGAAATGCAGAGCATTAGCACATATTCTGAAGCTTCCAAAAGAAGGAAATGTGCTGTGTTCATGTTCTGCAGGGCATTATGAACTATTTGTTTTTCTCATCTCAGTTTTGTAATCACGTGAGACCAGATTTCTCCAGGGGACGGGTCTTTGTGCGCTGTTTCATTACTGCGAAAAAAGACGATTTGAGCAGAAAACGTACATATTCGGCTCGACAAAAGTTTGTTGCCACAGAGGCGCATTTAAGTTTCCTTTTAATCTACAAATTAATTCTGCAATGAAGACTCAGGGAGGAAAAACAGCGCAATACACACACAAAAAGATGTAAACAAGTTTTACCTGCCGACACTTGGAGATGCCTCAAACTGTCAGGCTCATGGGGGATCACTGAGTCAGGAACGCGCCTCTCTGTGGATTAGCCTGTCACATCTTCCTTTGGAAAATGCACCACTTGTGCCTATTGCTAATATAAAAGTAAAACATGCCTGGGAAACATAGTTTTCAGCTGCTTGTCACATATCTAAAAATAATGCATCTTCATCAAGATCAGAATTTATCAAGGCCTGTCTCGCAGCAGGTCCCGGGGAGGATATATACATACCACTGCATGCTAATGTTCACCAATCTGGGGTGCTTATCAGTAAATACTCAGTCTTCTGTGGTCTCATTTGACCTGATTTCTCTCCACCATGACACCTTGAAGCTGTAGGAAAGTTACGCCGTTAAATTCATATTTCCTCCTTTTTTTTTTTTTTTAAGATATCAGAAAACGTG
>VUQG01010206.1:4421-27252 GCA_015106755.1 Etia nguti | reverse complement strand
AAAAAAAAAAAAAAAAAAAAAAATATATATATATATATTGTATGTGTGTTGCTCTATGACTTCCTTTAAGCGTTGAATCTCTACAGAAATTCAGTTTTTATTAAACATCTACATCTGTTTCATACCTAGCATATAAATGGAGGTCTGTTTCTTCTTTTGAAGCATTTTATTGATGTTTTTTTTCTTATTCTAGCCATCAGAACTTTGTAATCATTATAATTCACAGCAGCTGTCAGGTTGTGGAGTTATTTGCAGTCAAGAATGAAATTACAAAACCATTAGAACCAAGCCCAGTCCTGTTTTCATACTAAAACCTACCCTTACTCTTAAGATTAACCAGCATTCTATCAAATTCTATCAAGACCGATAGACTTAGGGGCAGGCTGACAACTTAAAATGTCTGTCAGCTGTGGATTTACTGGGTCAGACAGGGACTTGGTTCCTCTGTAAATAGAGTGCAGAAGGCACTTGACATGTCTAGAAATTGGTTGGAATAAAAGTGAGCTGTGAGCGAGCACAGGGCGAGGACAGTGAAGATGGGAGCTGTGATTTTCTGGGAGGAGAGTGTGCATTTCTCAGAGGCTTAAAAGAGTCCCACTGTCTCTTTCTTTTTCCCTTTTCATGAAGAATCCTCTGCAAAGGGAAACTTCATTGTTAATCGTGGCATCTTTGAAAGAGGAGGATTAGCATTGCTCAGAGCTGCAAGGCCTTGCAGTCTCTTCAAGACGATTGTTATCTACTCGACCTTCATAACCCTCAGATTTATGCTGTTTTGTAATTTGTAATCACTTGATCTCTTTCTGAATATCTTTCTCTTGGGGAGGATTGAGATTCCTCCTCCAAAAATAGATTTTAAGTTTTTTATCTCACTGTGGATATCAGTGCCAGTGTAATATTTCAGCATCAAAATCACCACATAGTGCATCCATTACATTTTTATGACTAATTGTACAGCACAAACAGTTTGTTTGCGCTGTAAAGCTCCTGATTAATAGTTATTACGTTCCCCATTTTTCAACATAAATTGCATCTAACTTTAAATTTTAGTGGATGTGTTTAAAAAGGTTAAGAAAATCACCATATTACAAACTACATTTACGTTGTGGGAAACGTGGAATCTGTGAATAATAATTATGTGTAGCGGGCTTCAAATGTGCAGTGCATTGATGAGAGATTTTTCTTTTTCTCTTTCATTTTAGGATTCAATGAAAATGTCCGTGTGCGTCCATGAGAACCGAAAATCGCGAGCCAGCACCGGCTCCATGAACATCTACCTTTTTCACAAGTCCTCCTATGCCGACAGCGTCCTCATGCACCTCAACTCGCTGCGGCAGCAAAGGCTTTTCACCGACGTCTTGCTCCATGCTGGCAGCCGCTCCTTTCCCTGCCACCGCGCTGTGCTGGCTGCCTGCAGTCGCTACTTTGAGGCCATGTTCAGTGGTGGCTTGAGGGAGAGTCAGGCCAGTGAGGTTGACTTCCGTGACTCGATCCACCCAGAGGTTTTGGAGCTCCTGCTGGATTACGCTTATTCATCACGGGTAGTCATCAATGAGGAGAATGCAGAGTCGCTGTTGGAGGCTGGGGACATGTTGGAGTTTCAGGACATCCGGGATGCCTGCGCAGAATTCTTAGAGAGAAACCTTCACCCGTCCAACTGCCTTGGCATGCTTCTGTTGTCAGACGCCCATCAGTGTACCAAGCTGTCAGAGCTCTCCTGGGGCATGTGCCTCAGCAACTTTCCTGCTATTTGCAAGACGGAGGACTTCCTCCAACTGCCCAAAGATATGGTGGTGCAGCTTTTATCGCACGAGGAGCTAGAGACAGAAGACGAGAGACTGGTTTACGAAGCTGCTCTTAACTGGATCAACTACGACTTGGAAAGGAGGCACTGCCATCTCCCGGAGCTCCTGAGAACGGTTCGCCTTGCGCTGTTGCCCGCCATCTTCTTAATGGAGAACGTCTCTACCGAAGAGCTGATTAACTCCCAGGCCAAGAGCAAGGAGCTGGTGGATGAAGCTATCCGCTGTAAGCTGAAAATCCTGCAGAACGATGGCGTTGTTAACAGCCCATGCGCTCGACCAAGAAAAACCAGCCATGCCCTGTTTCTTTTGGGTGGCCAGACTTTCATGTGTGACAAGTTGTACCTCGTGGACCAGAAAGCCAAAGAGATCATCCCAAAGGCTGACATCCCCAGTCCACGGAAGGAGTTCAGTGCCTGTGCAATTGGTTGTAAAGTGTACATCACTGGTGGTAGAGGCTCAGAGAATGGCGTGTCCAAAGATGTTTGGGTCTATGACACTGTCCACGAGGAATGGTCAAAGGCGGCACCCATGCTGATTGCCAGGTTCGGCCACGGGTCTGCAGAGCTGAAACACTGTCTCTACGTCGTAGGAGGTCACACCGCAGCGACAGGCTGCCTTCCAGCATCTCCATCAGTGTCTCTCAAACAGGTGGAGCAGTTTGACCCCGTGGCAAACAAGTGGACAATGGTAGCTCCTCTGAGAGAGGGTGTGAGCAATGCAGCAGTAGTTAGCGTCAAACTCAAACTCTTTGCTTTCGGAGGAACCAGCGTCACCCACGACAAGCTGCCCAAGGTGCAATGCTACGATCCGCAAGAGAACCGATGGACCGTGCCTGCATCCTGCCCTCAGCCATGGCGCTACACAGCCGCCGCTGTCCTGGGAAACCAGATCTTCGTCATGGGCGGAGATACAGAATTCTCAGCATGCTCGGCATACAAGTTCAGCAGCGAGAGCTACCAGTGGACAAAAGTGGGTGATGTGACAGCCAAGAGGATGAGCTGCCAGGCTGTGGCATCAGGGAACAAACTCTATGTGGTGGGTGGGTACTTTGGCACACAGCGGTGTAAAACTCTGGACTGCTATGACCCCACACTGGATGCGTGGAACAGCATAACTACAGTGCCATACTCACTCATTCCTACTGCTTTCGTCAGCACCTGGAAACATCTACCTGCTTGAGTTCAGAACACTCTACATCCACCCTTTCCATTAGGTAAGATCATGCTCCTGATGCCTTTGATTTTACGTGCCTTGTGGAGTACTGGTATTATGCAATATATGAGAACGGTTGTATGGTTTTTTTTTGTTTGTTTCAGTTGGAGCTGTAAAAAAATCCAATAAATTGCCTCAAGTAACTGGAAATGTAACTAGAAATATGGAAAAAAAAAAAAACCTCAGCAGTACACTTCCCTTCTGTTTCAGACTAGCACCTCAAGGCTATGTTAGCCACTGCTATAACACACCTGACTCTTTGACAGCTCTGTCAGCATTCGTGTTTGATCTAGGGCAGTCCAAGGGTCAGGTTTTCCCAAGAGAAATCATACAATTTGATCCCCTTTTAAAAGCCCTCCATCACAAATCTGACAGTGCTACACTAGAGCGATTCTTTGAAGCACTCTTTGAAGGATTTGACAGTTTTTGGTAGTATAAACACTCAATATTGAATTGCATTATTAATGTTTTACTCCCGTATAGATGTATGTCTATGTGAATTGCATTTAGAGTTCGAAGTATCATGATTTTAAAGTTAAAAAGAATTCAGGGCTGTAATGCGATGCAATTTTTCGCTCTCTTAGACTTTTAGATTTTCACAATAAGAGTTACACGGGCAAGATAAGTGGAGTGTAGGGCAGACCAGTGGGGGATTGATAGGGCTTGTGTGCTTTAGTTAAGTGAGTTATGCGGCTGCAGGGATGGGCTGAAGGACAGAGAGGGTAATTGAAAGAGAATAGGATACTTTTATTGCTCCTGTGGGGGAAATCTCTCTAAGAGGGAAAAGGGGGTCTGCCAATTAGACAAGCTCCACACCAGCAGGCTGCAACACCCCAGCGCGGATAATCCACTCTCAGTCGCCTTCCTTTGATGAGGTTATGGTCTTTACACTGGGTGAGAGGGAGGTGGCCGGCGACTCACGCAGTGTCGGAAACCATTCATCATCAGCTACAAAATGAGGCGACTGCGAGAAGTGGCAGCGAGGGACATGAGGAGGAGGCGTTGTAAAGCTAGACAGCGTGAGACCTACCCCCTCAGCCCAGTCAAAGACACACCATCCTTGATAGTAGTGGCCTCGCTCTGAAAATTTACGGTCTCTTCCGCTTCCGTCTATGGCTTCCTGGTCTTATTTTTAACTCCGGTCTCCAGCTCTGATGGTAAATAGGCTGGACGTATGTGGAGCATGGGTGGTGAGCTGGCAAACCTGATCTTTCTGCGCACTGCAGGCTGCAGGGTCATGATCACATCACATCAGACAATCACAGCAACCTACTCCGATGCCCACGCACACATAGCCTTGCAGACAGTCTTTCATTTTTCTCTATTTTTTTCTGAAACGGCTAGCAGGTATGAATGTAAAGTACTGACATGCAACTACTGTGTCCCACTTGATAATCCCAGGAAACTGCTCGGAGTGGCATCATTGCTATGAGGCTGTGGTGTTCCTCTTCTTTACTAGATGAAAAATTTTGTATTATTTCTTCTTTTTTTTTTTGGTGACTTGTCTCTGAAAGGGAAACTGAAGGGCTGAACTATCTGTAAGCCAGTGCAATACAATGCTCAGCGAAGTGAATAATCCTGCCACTAATTTAATAGAGAATTTGTTTTTTTTGTGTGTCTGCCTGTCATGGCAACTGACAGTCTACTCAATGAACGCAGTGAAAAGATGAAACGTGAAGGAATGGAAAAGAAGGCTGGCTGTTTAGGAATAAAGGAGAATGAAAGATGTTAGACCTCACAGGAGGAGACTGTAGCTTTGAGGGGAAAAAGGAAGTTTGCAGTCTTTTTCTCCCAGGGGAAAATTCCTAACTCCTCTTTGAGTTCTCCTTTTTTATTTTCTCAGAAAGCTGTTAGCAGGGAAAAAATGGGTGAGGAATTACCACCAAAATGCCTAATGTGAGGCATAACAGAATCATTTTAGACCTCAGTCTTTGTATGGGGGAAGCGAATATAATGGTTGGTAGGTTTTGTCAGCATCAGATGAAGCCACGCTAGCTTTTTCTCAATTTTCCAAAGTTAGCTACTAAGCTAAGGTAAGGTAAACTAAGCTAAGCTAAACTAAGCTAAGCTAATAATCCCTTCTTTTAGAAAAACGTCAGAGTAATCAGGCTTCAAATAACAAACTATTGACATAAAAGTACACAAATGGAGATCACATAGTATCCAGCTGCTTTAAATACTCAAGCAAATCTGAGTTAATCTCTGCAAATAAAACAAAACTCAGGACCCCAGTTTTCAAACTGTTAATAATTTTGCACAGGGGTCCAGTACTTAAATAGGTTTCTGGATCTGAAGGTACACAACAGCACTACCCATACGGGGAGAGTGTAGCACAGACATATACTCACATGCACTTCGCTCACCTCTTTTCACTCTCTATGTGTTTATGCAGTACTTTGCATTTAATCATGAGTTATTATTAAATCCGGACTCTCTTCCTCTGCGTGTCTTTCATCCTGTCATGGCACTTGGCTACCCCTCCCTGAGCCTGGTTCTGCCAGAATTTTCTTCCTGTTGAAAGGGAGTTTTTCCTTCCCACTGTTGCCAAATGCTTGCTCACAGAGGGTTGTCTGACTGTTGTGGTTTTCTCTGTATTATTTTAGTGTCTTTACCTTACAGTATATAGCACCTCGAGGCGACTATTGTTGTGATTTGGTGCAATGTATAAATAAAATGGAATCTAATTAAACTGAATATACTGCTAACAGAAAGCAACTTTTAATCAACATGTGAGACACGCTCACCCAAATGACACCAAACACTACACTTCTCTCACTGTGGTTCCCAGCAATACATTCACCGAGTTTGAAGTAAATTCACTGATTCTGCAGTAAAACACAACCTATGGACTGTTCATACTCCTAAATTGTTGTTTATGTGCATCACTCATGTCTGTAGTGATTATTAAGTGATTTAAATACAATCCAATACTGCTCATGTAAACACAAATACACGTCTCCAAAAAGCTGACTCAACAGCAGGGATACAGTCACTAGACAGGTGTCTGGTTTTATTTCGTGCACTCTGACTCTTTAGATAGAACAAAAATCTTTTATTCCTAATCCATCTTCTGTACTGTTTTGAATATTTAAAAAGTCACCTTTAACCTGTTTAGCGCTGTTTGCTTTCAGGCATTTTCACCTTATTAGCCTTCCTAATGTGTCTTTCTTTTCTCTCTCCCTTAGATTTCCCTGTTTTGCATCATCTACTGGTCTCCCAACTGTGAAGAAGGACACATTCTTTTCCTCCAAAAGAGACACTGAGCAGTGATGTACAGACGCCCGCATTCATTTTGATGTTGCAAAGAGGCAAAAAAAGAAAGAAGAAAAAAAATCAGAGGCATGTACAGATGGACGCTTTCACTAGAACGATGCCATCTCTCATTTTGTGAGATGGAAGCTGAGGCGTACAGTAAAAAGAAGTTCATGCACACAAACCAAACAAACTGCTGCTTGGCACAAACTCCCACTATGCGTGGGGCATTTTACACTTGTGCTTTCATGCTGCCATTGGCGTGCTGAAAACATATCACACTACCTGCATTTCTTTCCCCCCGTTCAGTCATGAAACGCTTGTGAAGACCTTATTGTTGTTTTTAAATATTAAGAGAAAAAGAAGAAAAAAATGTATAGCATGACAGATGCTCTGTTTAGATTGCTGGAGGTGTAACACACGATGATAGGTTAAAGTTTGACTGAACATAGATGATTTATAAAAGGCAGAATGAAGGAGCAAACACCCCTTCAGTCCTCTAATAAGCTCTTCTGTTTGTATCTTCTTTTGCGTCGTTTCAGACTTGTGCGTCTAACAGCTGTGACACAGAAACAAACCAAAGCAGTGCCCTGTCACTGCCTGGTTTGCGAGGTTTTGATGACCAACACCAGCTGAGGTGGAAGAGGTTGGAGGGGTAGATCTGTGCATGGCCAAGGGGTGGGATGGGGTGAAGGTGCCTTGAGGTCATGACCTTATACTTTTGCATGTGACGCTCGCTGAACCAACCCACTGTACACGGTGGTGGGCGGATTTCTGCAAGCTCGGAAGGAACGCCGTAACACTTCATGCTGTAAAAGACTGGCTTTGCTTCTGACAAAAGCAGCGGCTCGCTCGCCTGAGTCGTAGCTGAACCCTTTTTTGAGCATGTTCATGGTGATTCGCAAAGAAAACAAACAAAAAAAACAAAAAAACTGGCATGGACTCTCGTCACCTTAAATGCAAACTGAGAAGTTATCAGTTTCTTCTTAAACTTGCTGCAATGTAGTCTTAATTTATATGGCAATGAATACTCTTGTTATGTTAAGATGTTTTAATCGTATTTATTTTCTTCTCTGCCTGTGTTCATTATGTGAATGTATGTTTGGGTTATGTTGTGCATGGCCGATTGTTGTGTTTTAATTTGATCGCAGTTGGGGCGGGCGACTGTATTTTGCACAGTCCAGTTTTTCGCATGATGTACTTGGTTCTTTTAAAAGAGAAACCTCTCCCAGGGTTTCATGGATGCAAGAGGAAGAATGACTCACACTACGGATGATGTAAAGCAGTCATTAGCAAGACTATAGAGTCTCTTACACTATAGAAGACTGAACGGCTTTGAAAGAAATGTTGTTTTAATTCTCTTTAAGCTCTAATCTGGGTCCAAACTTGCCTTAAATCAGCCTAAATAGGAGACCAAATGAAATGGTTAGATGAACCATAAAACAGAAAAGGCTGTGATCGGTGCAGTATATGACCCAGTACCAACAAGGGAGAGTAACCCTGACATGGCTAAGAATGTGACAGCTGGAGGACTGTCACATGTGCTAAGTTGGCTTCTCATGAGTCTTTGTAATCATTAGGTTAAGAACTCCAGTAAGCTGTGCATTGTTAAGGGCAGACACCACAGTGCTTTTCACCATAGTGTCATTCATACACATAAAAAAAGAAAAGAAAAAGAGGTATCCGAAGACCAAAACATGTCTCATTAAACACTTTCATATGAAACACTTGGTAACATTAATCAGCGCAATCAGTGTTTTTCGTCTGTGTGTCTGTCTGTGTGACCTGAACATTGACGTTTTACAGTTGAATATTAATGGTATCATTGAATTTCAGTGCAAGAGGTAATGTTTGGGTGGAATATGTATGTAATTTAAAAAAAAAAAACTTCCATGTGCAGTCAAATTAAATCAACAGGGGATTTACAGCCCAGTAAATTCTGCTTCAGCGCCCCAAGCCACCCAAAAGTTCCCTTTTATTGGCAATTTCAGGACTTCTAAGGAAACCATTGTGGCTCCATAAGTTTGACCTCATCCAACCACTGAACACAGAGCCTCCGGCCCCGCCAATCAGACGGGAGTACTTCTTTTCCCGTAGAACACAAGTTTCCCTGGCAACAAGAGAGTAATGAATGCCCCTTCAATTTGCACCTAATTGCTGAGTGGCATTTCCCATTTCAGCTCTTTGCCCTCCTTCTTTATCCTCTTGTTTTATCTGGAAATCCAGCCGGCTCAGAATCGGGCGCAGTATCTCGCTTTCACGTGTTGATGTAAATTAAGCCACCGTCGGTGTGCATCAGTTCCTTTCGTCATGTAAGAGTTTTAATTTCTATTTTTATGGCATTATTTTGTACATGTGATTTTTTTCACAATGTGAAATTCATGGCTAAATAAACATGAGAGTTTTTTCCTCTTGACTCTAAAGTGTTGTGTCTTTCTTCTCAGTGCCAAAAACCATTTGTCCATCGGCTTGTTTTAACGTGGTGGTGGTGTGTATTTAAAAGGGCGCAAGGCAGCTTCAGCACAGCATAGTAGACTTTCTGCACTGCTGCATGTTTCACATATTTCGGCAGCTTTGGGGTGAACGCAGCAGCCAGAGCGTCCTGAGGTATTTAAGGCAGTATATCATGCGTACGGCTTTTGTTCTGTGGAGGAGGGACTGAAATCATCTTATCTGTGCCCCTGGCTTCAGAGCTTCCCGCACAAGAACAGCCAGATACTTTCCCTTTCTCTGTCAAGTCACCTTGGCAACAGCAACCTTTTTTTTTTCCTGCCAACTGTGGGGGCTGGAAGACAACATGAAATCTTAAAAACCACCTCCCCAGCCCTGACTCCCCTTCTCACTTTTTACTCCCCCTCCCCCTCCTCTATCTTCCATTGAAATGCATTGCAAACAGCTCACTCAGTAGTGAAGTCCTTGCTGCTTTAGGACGTCCCCTGGTTTGTAACAAGTCTTAACATCCCAGTTGCCAGCGAATGCAGAGCGCATCGCCACCGGCTGAGTTCCTCCAGGTCCAAGGAGTCCGGCTCTGCTGACTCTGTTTACATTCTTCGCCCTGACACAACTCCTGACCGGTGACATGTGGTTGAGAAACACCAGTTCTACTGGATCCTCGACCCTCATGCAAGCAAAAATACGCCCATACGCGGGAGGGGAGGGGGAAGGGATGGTGGCTTGAGAAATAAACAAGTGTTTTTCTGACTGTGTCAGCATGTGCTGAGATGTTGGGAAAAAAACAAAAAAAAAGCTGTGAAAAATCGTACCGGCATCATTTTCACTTTTATTACAAGAATGTTTTTCTCAAGCACTCTGAGATCCGGGGGAAAAAAACAACATTAAGCTGACACTGAAGGTTAAATGCGGGGGCTTTGTGTGTGGGAGGCCCCTCTGTGCCTCAACAGTCCCTTCATTAATCAAGACAGGAAGTTGGGCTTCCTGTCCGCCAGGATGTCGGCTTTACCCCCCACCTCCCTGGGCCTCCCAGACCATACCGAGGGTGGCTCGACCCTTTAACACTGTGAATCCTTTGGGTGCTGTAAGCTTATGCAGAACTTGGCTTGAACAGACTAAAAGTCTAGGATTTTGTGTGGGCAGCCTGTATGTGTGGCCGAGTCTGATAAAAACAATGTACCTACATGTCACTGTCGCCTGGCAACACAGGCATTAGCCTTGACTCAGTAATGTGCATACACACACACACAGACAAAACCATTTCAGATGTTTTCCCCAGTAAAATATAAAAACTGCCCATTTGTTACACGCATCTTTACCACACAGTGTTTTGTAAATGTCAGCAGATGATCTGGAACATGAATGAAAGAGGAATGAAAAAGTATAAAAGGTCCTATTTATTTATTTATTTATACAAATTCTGAGATGGGGCACAAAAATGTTCCTGAACAATTAAATATAATTACGTGGCTATATGGTATCATTGTATGTCACTCAATGATCAAACTGATGGGCACTGTAGTTTTTAACTTTATTGCAACTCAAGCATGAGTCAGACTGCATTTCATGTCGGTGACTTTTTTCAGTTGTTTACGGTTACACATGTGATGCACTGATGAGTATTTCCAGCAGTGGCACTGTGTATGTGAGATGGCCCCAAAATGAGGGCAAACATTTGGCAAATGATGTTTTTAATTGCCTTTGGAAACAATAAAGCTCCATGGTACAAAGAAATTACAGCATACATTATCAGATTAGTACTATGCTCACAGTAGGGGGAAGGATTCTGAGAGTTAAATGGGCATATTCTCTTCAATTAAGAGCCATAAATACAATATCAGGATGACATGCCACAGAGCAGCAGTGTCAGGCATAAGGCCTAGGGGGCCAGAATCGACCCGACAAAGACTCAGTTAGCCCAGTGGATGGCTTTGGAAAATACGAAGGATTTCTATACTACATGAAAGTAATAAATTGATATAAAATGTATTACTAGCACAAAGAAAGCATACTAAAAAAGAGAACGTTTTCTGTAAATTAAAAAAAACTTAATATTTTAGGATTTTATAATTACAGGACACTCTGTGCTACAAGAACTTTGTGTGTAATTTTACACACACACACATTATCATGTGAAACTTGGAAAAGAGTTGAGCCACAGTTAGTTACTCATGTTGATTTTACAGTCCGGGAAACATTACACGCTACAGAGATCCACAACCTGAAACCTTTCCCCTAGGATTTCGGACGATTTCATCAGCTGAGCGAAGGTTCAGGTACACGGACACAAAGCTGGAAGCTTCCTCGGTTTTGCCCACCCACGAGATTTTCATGTCATTCAGGGTGGAGCTGGTTTAAACCACCCCAGACAGACACTGTGATCATGCCAGGAATGTTTTCGAAATGAGAGAGCCTTCCACTGGGCTGTGCTCGCTCTGACCTATGAGTTACATCAGCATTCAGGCAGGCAGCTGAAGACCAATCTGCCTCAGGCAAGGGGACTGTGTCAGGGGCCAGTGTGCCACTGTCACATGTCCCAAAATGAAGCTTACAGCAGAAAAAAAAAATCCACATGACAAAGTTAATCTTTCACTTAAGAATTGTGAGAGTTTTCAAAGTACCCTTGATAGCACAAGTACACCAGGTTTTCTTTAGAAATGTTATGCTAGATTTTCTAGATTGCTTGAAAATGTAATGGCGACATGTTTTGGCATTTCTTTCCTTTCTTTCCTTGTTGTTTCCTGTGTCCTTCAGTGAAGTTTAATTTACTTTCAAAAGCCCTTCAGCAGATGCTGCTTATCTAGACCACAAACCAGACTCAGGAGATAACATAACGGGGAGGGAAAAAAAAGAAAAATTATAAACTGCTAAAGAAAAGGCCATGCAAGGCTCAGATCACAGAAGACTTTCAAAACCTTCCTCTAACCTTTATCAAGGCTTTCTTTTAACTGCAGACAGGAATGTCTGCAGAGATGTTCTACGGTTTTGGCTTCATTGCTATTTGTCTCTAGTAATTCAAATTTCCATTACATGTTTTTTTTTTGTTGTTTTTTTTGTTTTTTTTTTAAAAACAAGTTTATTCCAGTTCCTTTAAAACATCTTCGTTAGTTTTATTTATCCTCCACAGCATGGCCCTTGTATTGTTGTGAGAAAGCTGAATGAAAATGGATGGGCATTAAATAGGTCTGAGGAAGTCTCTCCTAATCCACAATGACTCTGCTTCTTATTCTTTTATTTATCTTTTGCCCTGTGCTTTTGTCTCTTGCTTGTGTCATTAATGTAGCCTACCCCAAGGATAATCCCACTGACCCCGTCCTTCAAGTTTTGTGGGTATCCCTCGAAAGACATCCTGCTGATTATGGTGCTTTGCAGCCACAAGCTAATTTACTGCTTTACATCACCTGAAGTGAGATGAGGACATTAAGAAAAGTGCTGTAATTAAAAGAACACAAGGGAGCTACTAATGCATGACTGACCTTGGTTTTGTTCACCTCTCAGTCCAAGTGCAAATTTAGACAGCAAACTTAGTTTGTTAAAGTATTGCTTCATAAAAAAGAAGGGAATGTGCCTGTTGACTTTCCAAATGTTATTGGATCGAGTGGTTTGTGATGCTACAGGAGATTCATCATTTCACAGCTGCTGCTGTTCCAATGACTGTGTACGGGAGAAAATGCCTTCTGGGACAGAGCACATGTATCATGTGTAACGACACACTCACTTGCACCTCCCATAGGAGCTTGAGAACAACTGAGCAACCAATCTATCGGAATCTTATCTGAATTGTCACTGAGACACCATATCTCTTGACAGAAGCACCTGTGACTCTTCTTAAATCCTCCTCTGCTGGATCTTAAACACATCACGCTGCTTCAAAGCTGTGAGAGAGAAGCAATTTAGATGGCGTAGATGGTGAAAACACAAGGCTCTTTAGTTATGGTTTAATGGTTTTGAAAAGGACACAATCAGGAGATGAAGTTGTACTTAGGTGAGGCCGTAGATAAGACTGTGTTTCTACCACAGCTCAATAACTGCATGTTGCAAGTGTCATGAATACCTACTCCGCTTTTTTTCTGACAGCTGCAGATTTACGAGCCTATGAATGAAAACACCACTTCACCCTCTGGTTATGCTGGTGCTTTATCAGGCCTTTTTATGTTGATAAGATGTGTTTGGGAGTCATTAGTACATACTTATTAACCGCTCAGGGATGCTTTTAAGGCCACTTAGCTTACCTCAGCTTTCTCAGGCTTATCTCAGTGCTGAAAACCACAGAAAGATGAAATGCCAAACTACTTCATAAGATGTAATAACAGTTTGGGGTGAGTTACTGCAGGCAGCATGCTCCTAACATTGTTTATGTCGTCTTTGAAATGGGGTTGGTGGGTCTTTTAATCAGTGTGGCTCAAAGGCATTTGCCCTGCAATTTCTGCTGTTATATGGATTTTCACTCGGGTGTGGTTTGAGGTTGGGTAAGGAAGGGATGGGGGGGAGTACTTGAAGAAGGGCCTGGTGGTTTAGGTGGGTTGATGGGGTAAAAGCACTTAACTTTAAAGTAGCGTAGCTCAGGCCGAAGTCTGTAAACATTATTCCCTTGTGACGTGAATGAGAAGCCAAAACAATCAATTAACTCTTGCCTTCTAATTAAGGGAGGGAACACAGGCGGTGGGGCCTAAATGTGCGCTGTTTTCTTCTTCTACTCCTCGTCAGCTGCCCTTTTCAAACCGACAACATTGGGAACAAGTATGGTGGCATGTCACTGTTGACCTATATCAGTCTGACAAGATGTATATTTCATTCAGAAGTCATTCAGAATAATCAGTTATGGGAGGACTTCATGGCTTAATGGTAAAGAGCACATGTCACAAAACCACTAGCTTGACCTTTGCTGGATGTCTCTCTCCTTTCTCAAAGTTCCTGACTGTACCTCCAGTATCACTGTCAGTACAGGGGCAAGTTTAAAAAAAAACAAAACTGTTTTGAAAGTAGACTTTGAATGTGGCATGGTTGTTGGTGCAGGAAGGGCTCATGTGAGTATTTCAGGAACTGCTGATCTGCATAATTGTTAAGTGTTTACATAGAATGGTCAGAAAAAGAAATATCCAGTGATCTGGGCAAAAATGCCTTATTGATGTCAGAGGACAGAGGAGAATGGAGAGACTGCTTTGAACTGATAGGAAGGCAACAGTAACTCAATTAACCACTCTTTACAACAAAGGTATGCAAAATACCATCTCTGAATGCTCTTCAGTAGCAGAAGACCACACTAGGCGCCATTCCTGTCAGCTTACAACAAGGCTGTGTGGTGCCATGCGAATGGCACCATTAGACAAAGTTACACCAAATGAACGTCACATCCACTGTCGCAAGATGCCATTTGTGCCGGTCGTGCACCTTTCAACCATGTCAGTTTTTAACACAGTTTCAATGACACATCAGCACAGAGATTCACAGATTATACAGAGGGAGACGATGTGGAGGTATTGTTTAACTTGCAACACCTACTGTTCAGGAGAATATTGCAGTGGCTACCTGTACCTAACGCTGAGCATGAATGAATGTTGCTGTGTTGACATTACTGGCATGCAAAGTGACTAATGTGGCAGGTATAGTGGGGCCTTAAAACTACTGCATGATTCTATCACAAGGAATTATTTAAAGACCTTGCTGAATCTGTCACAAGAATGAAGGTAGCTCTGAAAGGGGAAAAAAAGTCCACCTGGTACTAGCAAGATGTATGTTACAAATTGGCTGGTGAGAATATGTCATACTTTAAATAAATCACTTGCATCCTCTTTTAGGGACAAAAGCAACACCCCATGACATGACTGATTACATTTTAGTATGAAGACTGAGTATAAGGTAATATATGGTTAGGTTTGGGTTAAGAGGTTACGGTACAATGGCATGTTTAGAGGTAAGTAAGATTGTATAAATAAGATTGGCATGAAATCGAAAAGTAGCTCAAAACTGTTTACTCTCAGCCACTTAAAACAGTGCAACTTTCCTGATGAACCAAACGACTGGAATTCCGCAATCTTCAAGGACGGACATGATTTGAAGTCATTATTACCCACCGTTCTCTGGGGACAGACTTTCCCTGATCGTCTGAAACTACCTGTCAGATAAAGGTCAGCTCTGCTTTTACTCTGACAGGCATGTCTGTACAAACAACTCCGGGCTAAGACCTTAATCTGCAAACCAAAACAACCTGACTAAGAGGGAAAAATACATTTATATCAAGGCAACAATGAAAAGAAAACATAGCTGAAGGAACAGAAAGCAGTGTTTACTCAGGTATGCTCACAATGAGCTTTATAAATGAATGTTTGCTCATGTAAGGTAGC
Source organism: Etia nguti (assembly GCA_015106755.1). Taxonomy (NCBI): domain Eukaryota; kingdom Metazoa; phylum Chordata; class Actinopteri; order Cichliformes; family Cichlidae; genus Etia; species Etia nguti. Next base: position 12,191 of record VUQG01010206.1, on the reverse strand, counting down.
CTAGCCGCAGCTAATGAATGAGCGTGAGTGGTGTGGAGAACTGCAATTTCTCAGGCATTTTTATAAGCACTTGAAGTCAGACTGCAGGTTTGGAGGATTTCTCATCAATTAGGAAAGTCTCCTTAATTAAATGCCACGCTTACAGATGGAGCAGAGGTGAGGCTGGGACAGCCGTGGGTGTTGGAGGTGGTCGCGGGGGGATCTGGAAGCCCACAGAGTTTGTAATTAGCAGAGTAATGCAGGACGTCTGACAGCTGGTTAGGATTTTGACTGTTTTATCCGTTCCTTGCCTTCCCTCGTGGCAGGTTGTTATCTGTGCCTTAGAGGGATTTCATTGGCTTCCACTGGCCCCCCTGATGAGGGCTATGAAGCTTTATCTCAGGGCCCCAACAGTGGGGGACACCTAAACCTTTAGTCTTAATCGCACAAAAGGATTCCTCGCTTGACTCGGGCATGTGGTCCCCATTGGGGTCTCAACAAGCACGGGTGAAGATGAAAGCCTGCCTCTCTTTCCCGTTCCGAATGTGCTCTGCACACGCCAACCCTGCTGATGAGTGTCTGCTTTTGTTCTGCACTGGACCACACACGCACACATGAACATAAACACTGCAAACCGCACATGCGCTCGAGCACACTTCCAAACACCCACAGACACACTCTGCTGGCCACAGTCGCTCACACACCAAGTCCCCAATGCCCCAATGTGCTGTGAAAACTTTTCAAAACACCCAAAGCTCTGCGTCAGAAACGATGAAAAGCGGCTGGCATTTCGGAGGAGCTTTATCACGCGGCTTTACTGACAGCTTTAGTGGCCACATCAAACTTTGCTTCGGGTGGGCTCCTTAAACATGTTTCCCTCTCTAGCATTTTGCCTCATTTGGTCTAAGCAAAGGAGATAAAGGGAGACGGGCAGAAAAGGACCAACATGAAACTTCTCTTTTCAGAGCAGAGCAATGGCTACAACTTAAACTTAAAGCACTGGATTGATCTTTAGAGGACTAAGTGTTACATTTTTATCACAATTTTTGAAATCCCACTTTTAAATGTGCACACTGGATGTATTTGAAAATATACGTGTGATCGGGCTTAATTATTGGCCGAGCAGATGTGTATTTCAGCAAAGTAGATCCACATATGGACTATGTTAGGAGAAATTACTGGCTTAAGCAGGGTAAGCTGCTCTTTGCCAGCAACCTGTTTATAGTCTGGAAGCACGGCCACAACAATGCACGACGGCAAACAGAACCACGAGGCTGAAAGCAGCAAGATGAAACATTTAGTTAGCATAACCTTGCAGAAAATGTCACACTGTGAATACAACCCATCTCGAATGCTTTCACAGGATTTAATCGCTGCTCCTTTATGAATAATGAACCTGTGCTGTTTTTGGAAGATTTCGGCGGTCGGGAGAGACATGGACAGCAGTGCTGTGGTCCATGTGGAGCTTTTAAGGTGCACTTGCTGGCAAAAGTATGAGCTAAATAACAATTTTGGAGCAGAGCAGATCCAAACACGAGCCCTCTATGGATTAGCCACAGTCCACTTTTTGTTCGAACAGTAATTATAATTGGCCTATGCCAGCTACCACTCAATCCTCAGACCTTGTCATCTTAATCTCCACTAATCCTCCTTTGTGTTTGCAGAAATTAGTTCTTGAAGTGGCCTCAATCTAGGTCAATCCTTTGGGCACTTTGGAAAGAGTCTGACGGGGGTTTTGTAGATAAGTGTGTGTGCGTGTGTGTGCGTGTGTGTGTCCCTGTGACAGATTTGATGTGAGGTTGGAAGAAGGGAGGATGGAGCTGGGGTGCAGTGGTGGGTACTGAGTTGGGCAAACACCTATTATCGCCATTTTAATTGGAGATTAGTGCGAGGATTTAGCTGTAGTCTGTAGGGAGGCAGACAGCAATGGGTGCTGGCAGCACTCTCTGTGGGCATGACTTTACGCTCTCTACATAAGCCTGCAAATCTGTTTATGCTCAATGTGGAGGAAAATGTCTCTTTGGGGAATAGTGAGAAGACTCTTCCTTGCTTTTTTGTCTTCCCTCGTTCTTTCCTCTGTGAAGAAAAATAACTTAAATGTGATGGAGTGAAGTGACAATTTCAATTATAGTGCCAAATGAGTTTGCCCTTCGACAAAGAGAAAAGCAATATTCTTTCAGTGGATTCCCGAGACAGTGATGGAAATGGGTCATACTGTATCATGAGCAGAAAAATAACACTGAATGTAAAATGGACGACACAAGGAGGTTAGAATAGTTTGTAACAATATCATGATGGCAGGTGGCAACACATGATAGGAGTGCAACCTAATATATTCTGGCTTTTGATTAATAATTTAAGATATAAATTGTCTCCAACACCTGACCTCCAACCTGTCACGGCAGAGGCTGCCCCTCCCTGAGCCTGGTACTGCTGGAGGTTTCTTCCTGTTAAAACTGACATTTTCCTTCCCACTGTCGCCAAGTGCTTGCTCACAGGGGGGTCGTCTGATTGTTGGGGTTTTCTCTATATGATTTTATGGTCTTCACCTTACAGTATAAAGCGCCTTGAAGCAACTGTTGTTGTGATTTGGTGCTATAAAACTGAATTGAATTGAATGTGTATCATCAATAGATGGCTAGGCATCAATAGGTGTGCTTATCCATCATTCCATATTGGATTCTAGTCAATGGATGTTGACCTATGGATATGGATAGATGGAGGAAATCCATACTCATCAATAGATTCTTGATTGAGCCACAGTTAAAATCTGCATAAATGTTGGAAGAAGACTGTGTATCAAACATTAAAAGTTTATGTCATGTGTTATGTATGATCAGACATTATGTTCTGCGAAGCGCACTTTTGGCCATCATACGTTTATGGTTTCAGGTTCAAAACTCTGCTATGATTAGAGCAACAAGAAAGTTCTTAAGATTAATATAAGGCTAGATTTGGTGTGTCATGGTGGACACGTGGTACCATGGTTGTGTCGGGTTGTTTTGGTTTGGCTATGCGGAGTGAAGAATTATGGATATGCAACCTAAGCAGATGTGGTTGCATGTAGTGCCTCAAAAGACCCACGGTGCGTAGCCTGACAGGGATGACACAAGCTGAATGCTGACTGGTTGAAAATGGGGCCTCAAAAGGAAAGGGAGCATCAGCGGAGTTCACCACAGCATGAAAAGTGCAGATAATGCAATGGATAGTTTGCATTGTTTCAAACAACCTGTGCCACTTTAGCATTTTGTATGTTATAACTTACCTTCTCTTCTGACTGATGAACCAACAACAGCACATGGAAGAAGAGCCCACAGACCATTTGTTCCACATATTTTTGACACTGCCCCTTGCTTGTAGACAACAGTGCAAATAATGTATGGATAGGCTCTTTGTAGGCACTACAGGTCCATAATTGGAAAACAGGTTTTATAAAGAATGTTATTTTCATTCTGCATAGACACTCTTGTCCTTATATCAAATCCAAACATATCAAAAGTCTCAAGAAAGTAACAGTACACCGTCTTCTGCTGGAGCACTCCACTGATTGACCCTGTGTGACTACATAAAAGTTTTGCCTTACACTTAACTCTGTGTTAGAAGGAGCCCTGCAAACCCCTACTGAAGTTATTTACTGACCTGTCGACCAGCCCAGTGAAAGAAGCTAAGCCTTAATTATACTCTTTTAAACCTTGATCATACTCTGTTGCGGACACGGACAGCTGGAGACACCATGGTCGAGTAATCATTCCTGTTATACTTCTTTTAAGTCGGTTTGAAGTCAGCTGCCTGAGGTGCATGCATAGTTGGTGTTTAATTACGTAAAATCTCCATGGACAAGTCTACACGGTAGCAAAAAACTAGCAGATGAAAAAAACTGGACGGATGCTCACACTCTGAAATGAAATCTGTGTCACTCGGACCTAAGTAAACTTGCAGATACGGAAAGGCAAGGCCTAAGGAAGGGTTCACATGTAGGTGTTGCTCTAGTGACAGGTTTCCCTTTGATCTTTGATGTTTGTTCATTCAGTCTCAAGTCAACATGGGCCTTTTGCTCGACCGACTGAGCATTTGCTAGTTAAAGTATGAAAAAAAAGTCCAGCACTCCTGCAAAGTCCTATATTTGAGTACAAACTAATAAGAAACTACATGCTATTGCTATATACTAGTATTGTCACTAGTTGTCTTTTGCAATGTGATGTTTCTTCTTAGTGTAAAATACTGGACTCTGTAGGACAGCATGAATTATTAACTAGCCAATACTCTGAGATTTTTTTGATCTGTCCAGAATTACAGATTCTAGTTTATTTTGATGACGAGAACCACCAGTGAAGAATTTAGACTTTCATCTTTTAATAGTTTTTGAGATATTCATGCTAAAACATTACCTGATCCACATCTAGTAATGTGCACCCACTGCAAACGTCTGCTGTCTCTATGGAAATCTGCATGCAAATGTACACACATCAGTTTGCATGTTCAGGTAAAACAGGATAATTACTCAAGATAGAGATCAACTTCTCCTTTATTTGATGTCAGATGACAGGCTGAAATAATAATATGATTAGACTGACGAGTGGCAGCACTGGATCATTTAAATAAATGTGGTTTAATTGGCTGGCCTTTCCAAATATAAGTTTCTCAGCTCTTCAACACAAGCAAACTGAAGGAGCAGATCAGTTCAATACAGCAACACATGACGTCACCCTTTTTCAAGGTAAACAGGATGGAAGATCGCTGAAGCCTGTGAATGTGCCTGTGAATGTGGCCTTGCCGAAATAGTAAGTACAACACACTTCAAACTGAAATCAGGTACATTAGGTCAAAAAAGGTGAGGGGCAAATAAGCAAATTTTCCTCTTTTTTTTAATAAACATTTCAAACAATAACAGCGTAGTAAAACCTAAACTGTTCAAGAGCGTAAAAGCAAAGAGTGCAAAAGCACACCCTCTTCTTAAGTCAAGTCAGCATATTCAGATTAGTGAACGGACATGACAAATCGGAAATGTCCTCGGGGGTTTCCCTGTGCTGAGCCTGATGAGTAATAACCACAATTTTAGATTTAATTCTAAATTCTGCTGGCAGCCAGAGCTAGAATAATGGCTTCCTGTACTTTATTGTTTGTGTCTTGTCATGTTTCAAAAGCACGGCATAATTGCCCTCGATTTTTTTCATGCCAACAGAGAAATCCAGAGACGAGTCAAATGTGACAAAGTGCAAGGAGCAGTTTTGTTTTGTGACTCAAGAGTTGAAGCACAGCAAATGATTAATATATTCAGTGATAAAATATAAGCGTGACAAGTCTTTGTACAAAAAATCTTTGAGGGAGAAGAGAACTATCACTCTCAAGGTGAGGTGACAGGTGTGTATTTCTACTTACATTTCATTTAAGGCACAATTGAATTTTACTACCGCTTGGATTCACACATTCAGGTTTATCACCAGGTTCTATATCTATAAAACAAACAAGCTATAGGTGGTAGTCAAAGTTACCTTTAGTCAGCATCAGATTAAGCTGTCATTCAGAAGACTGAATCACACATTCGTAAACCATAAAATCTTCAATATTTATAAAACCACACCTCCAACAAACAAAGGATCAAGATTTAAGTAGCTCTAAACGGTCAATAGGGCTGAGACTGAGCACAAACAGGCTGAATCCGCAGCCATAGTGCAGGTGCTCATTGATAAGAGTTTTATGATTACGGTTATCTCATACAGCACAGCACCTTCAGGTGTTACCTTCTGACTACTGTCATATGTCTCCACAGAAAAGTGGACCGTGTTTAATCTTGGGTGTTTAAACTGCAGGAAAGTGCGCTGCCATAAAATATGCAGGGGCCAGAGTGTGTTGGAGTGTGATAACACATATGGCCCTCAGCGCTAATAGGCAGAAGAGCTGAGGGGGATCTAACATGATATACTGCAGCTTAACGCGGTTAATGTGCTTGAAAGAATGTCTTGTTATCTTTGCTTATTTTGCTTGTTTCCCACAATTTTATCTTCTCCGGAGCTATATCCGCCACCCTGCCTCTCATTTCTCACTGTCCGCCCAACCGTTTCTTCCTCAGCTGTAATTTTCCTCATGTGTGATATGTTTAAGCTGGTTGAAGATCACAGAATGAGAAAACCCTTCACTCCACCTTCACACCCCTCTTTAGTGGGCCAAATTAAATTTGTTTAATTAATAACACTTTTGTATGTGTGCTATAAATATGGAGCTACAGTTAGCTTAGATAATTAGCTTAGCTAGCATCAAGGGAATAAAGTGGGGAGGAACAGCTAGCTTGGTTTTGTCTATAGCAAATCTGCTGATCAGCACATATGTTCCCAATGCTGAACTTGTTATATGCCGTTTGTTGCACAAAACCTGAAGTGCTGGATAAGATATTGGAGATAAAATAGAGACTTAAAATGATCCCGTGAGTCTTCAAATTTCTCCCAGGCTACAAAACTGCTTAAAAATGTTCTTTACATGAAAAGGCCATGAGCTGCCATTTGCTGCCCTCTTGTAATAAAGGACAATGTCTTGACAGTATTTGAGGTAATTCCGTATTTGAGGCTGGAAGGTGAAGACATCTCTGGTATAACACTTCCCTCCATTTCTCATCATTTTCGACCCCCCCTCCCCCCCCATATCAATTCATGTGGGGATGGGAGGCAAAGATTTTGTAAACTCATGTGAAAATCTCCTTAGCTGTTGTTAAATGCGTTAGCTCCTCTGCAAATAATCATGCTTTGAATTTTTCATTTTATCGTGTCTCCCTGCAGTCACTGTTTAGCAGTTCACAGTGTTCCAGAAACTAAATATGGGTAAATAATGGACAAATATCTGTATTTTACTCAGTCCTCCTCAGATTCAGATGTGGTCCCTATTTCTTTCTGCATTTAAATCTCAAGAGACACTGGCCCACTTTTCAACTTTAAACTCGTCTCGACTTTTCTGTGAAAGCAGCAGCAGGAAATCTACAGGGGGCACAACCCCCCTACTCCCTTATGACTAATCAGCTGAAACAATTCTTCCCAAAGCACTGCATACCATCCTCTCCCACACAGACTGTAAACTCTTGACCTCACCTGACACCGTTTGCAAATCCCCAGTTTTACCCGACATGAAAAAAACAAACAAAAAACTATCTTGCTGAAATAATTACTGGGCTAATCAAAAACCTCACTCTTTCAGAAAAAGAAATGAAGTGTTAACTGAAGGCATTTTCAACCTGATAGAAACTGACATGAATAATAAAAAGTATTGCAAGGGTTTTTTCTTTTCAGGTATAAGGTCAATTAGAATATAAATCAACAGAAAGAAAATTAATATTAAAAATAGTATAGAAAACCCCCTATTTTTCATTCTAATATATTTTGCTGGATAATGGGAATGAAGTGCAGAGATTTATTGTAACATATGCAAACATACATGGCTGTATGTTTGCACATAAAATCTGTTTCCAAGTATTTTCATTCCAGTCTTTTGTAATTTGGCATACCTCAGCCTGTTCTTCCTGTTACCTTCCATAAGAATACCTTCTTGACACTTACCGTTCCACTAAGACCATTTCTGATGAGGCTTCAGTGAAGATCAGATGTATCAGCTGAAGGGCCAGATGCATCTCTCAGGTCCTGTGTCACGCCTTTGATGGATATTTTCCTGTTGATTAAGGACATGTCTTTCAGATACCGCTCATCTGCTGTAGATGGGTAGCCTATAACACATGGGAAAAACATGACAGCAAGGATGACAAAATACCTTATTACTATAATCATAATAGCCAGTCATAATCAAAGCTCT
>VUQG01010199.1:15307-41250 GCA_015106755.1 Etia nguti | reverse complement strand
TTGACAAACGTCCAGCTGGGATAACCACATTTACTCAGGGCCTTCTTGATGTGCTGTTCTTCTGCCTCCCTGGCCGCTGTGTCAGTGGGGATGGTGTTCGCTCTGTGATGTAGCGTCCTAATGACACCCAGTTTGTGCTCCAGTGGATGATGAGAGTCAAACCTTAAATACTGATCCGTATGTGTAGGTTTACGGTACACGTCAGCTTTTAGATGTCCCCCATTGTCCCCGGTCTTTGATCAGTGGGTTTTGGTCAGTGGTTGTTGATCAATGGTCATGAGAATTTGCATAATTAAGATTAAGGAACTGACCTCCCAGCCCATTGTTCCTTCAGTGGGCTGGTTTCAGTCGTTATGCAAATGTACTGTTTATAAGATTGGGGAAACCTGCAGTCAGCTGAGACTGAAGAAGTCACTTGGATGAGTGACGAAACGTTTCTCCCACAAAACGCTACGTCCAGATGAACAGAATCAACTTTTGGAAACTGAGATAATCCATCCACAATATAAGGTTAGTCATTAATATAGTGCTGCATGCGCTGGGCTGGTTTTAAAAACTGAGCTTTACTGCAGTGATTACTGCCTTTTGTTTTTTAGGGGCTTTTTTTTTTTTAGGATTAAAACACATTAAAAACACAACATCCTCAATTAACACAGAGTAGTTTGGACCCAGAAGAAGGGTTCATACCTCATCACTTAAAGACCGGATATCCCACCCACTAACAGGAGCCATGAGCCATTCACTTTACCTGTTAGTGCTTATAATGCCATTCCTGAGATGTATATAATAGATCAGTGTGTTAATGAGTAGGACAACAGACAAGCTGGACCTACAAAATGGTCTTGGTCCATCTTTGAGTTCAGAATGCAGAAGGAAATGGTGAAATAAAAGCTTTTAACATGGCACAAATTTGATGACAAATTATGAGAGCAGGGCCCTCATAGAGGCTTTCATGTAGCGCGTCAATAAGGAGAATTCTTTATGTGTGAAGTATATTCTCTTCTATTTCTTAGTACACATAGATTAATTGTTTTGGTTCTTTATCTGTTGTCTTCCTTAGGGTGCCATCCACTGCCCCCTTTAAAGCTGAAAGAATATCACTTTGAGCTCCGATACATCCACTTAATTCAACTGGCATGTTTACCACTCTCACAAAGTATCCAGGTGCCATGTGAGTGCTGGTTCAGTGGAAGGACTCAACTCAGCCTTTTGTACTAATGAGTTACCATGTTCAATGCCACAAAATTGCTTAAATTTGAAAGTAAGAAAGCAGAGTAAGATATTTCTTTTTATTCCCATGCCAGAGTGACTTATTTTTTTAAATTACATTAAATTAAATTTTATTTATATAGCACCAAATCACAACAACAGTCATCTCAAGGTGCTTTATATTGTAAGGTAAAGACCCTACAATCAGATGACCCCCTATGAGTAAGCAGGTGGTGAAAAAAAATCCCGTTTAACCAGATATAATAATAATGGTTATCACACACTGGTGTGTAATTCAATTGTTTTCTTTATTAAAATAAATATCCCTAAAATCCATTATTGGCATGTAGATTTAAACGTATATTTTTTACATTTATTCTAATATCTGATACAGACTATTATGAAACCAACATTTGACTCAGTGGCACAAAGATTGTCTCCTGAGATTCTTAATGTGGTTGCTTGGTCCTGATAATGGAGCATAATTAATGGCTAGATTATATTTGTATCTGCCCTCTGTTAATTGTTTGAGCAAGCCCAGAGGAGCAATTTAGATGTGAAATCACTTTAATCTGTTTTCTGCAAAGACAGCAGAGATGTCATAAAAGCTCGTGCAGTAATATAAAACATTTTTTTCCACAAATTGTTCCTGTACAACATATATTTTCACATTTTTAAAAGAAGTGGTCAAAAGTAACATAACATAAAACCCAAATGGAAGCATTGTTAATTATTTGGAAACATTCTTTTAGGAAAGCAACCTAGAAGTATAATGTTTCTAAGTGTGGAGATACCACAAAATTCAAACCTATTAAGGATTGCCCAATAGATTGTTCAGGTTACATTTGGTAAGGTTATTTCAAGCATCATGGATGTTAAATCCTCAATGGTGACACTGTCTCAGGTCTATTCTTTATTTCATTTTATAGTGACTTTCTTTGGGGTTTTAGGACAAAGGTACTCTAAGATTTGATGATGTTTTGTCGCAGGAAGTCCTGTTTGGTTCTACATGCAAGTGGCTCCCATCAGGAATGAGAATGACAAGGTGGTGCTGTTCCTCTGCACTTTTAAGGACATTACCCTCTTCAAGCAGCCCATCGAAGATGAAACTACTAAAGGTGGGTGTTTTCACGCTGCACAAATGTCTCTCTCCTTTTGTTGAAGATTAGTTTTGTGTGGAGGACGACGGAGGGCCCAAAGTCTTGATAGATTTGAGAACGCTCCCCAGTACAGATGATGATCAGCTTGGTGCTCTGAACCACTTGAAAAGATTATTCATGTTATGTTTCTACTTTATTAGATATCAACACACTATGAAGAATTACAGCAGAGCAGAGCAGGGCATGACATGTGACAAAATGTCTGAGAGCAAAATAAATTAATACATGGCTGGATGCTCCAATATGTAATCTAATGCCACTTGGCTTGTAATTAGCTTTCTTCATCCTTGTCCTTCAGCAGCTTTTTTCTTTCTTTCTCTCCATCTCCTTCTGTATATTTACACTCCTACACTTTATTCTTTTCCTTTTATTACTTGAAGTTTCTCTAAATTTCCTTCACCTTCTTCTTTAACTTTTCTTTATCATTCTCTAGCTTTTCTTGCCCTTCATTTACGGTACTGACTTTCTACCCTAGTTCTTAGCTTTTCCTCCTCGTTCTTGCATCTTTTTCTTTGAACACCTGTTTTGTTTATCACCCTTCTCTATCTTCTTCTGTTTTGCTCAGTCATCGTCTTCTCCTTTCATTGAATTCTCTCTGATATTCTCTGGTTACTGATTGCTACCTTCGTTACATTTTCTGTTTAATTATGCCCATTATTCTTTTTACCATGCTGGCACAGTGCATTGCAAAACCAAATGGCTGACTGGTCCACCACTTTTGCTTCAAACTGCAGCTTCAGAGGTTTTTTCCTCTGGGGCCATCATGACGTTGACACTTGTTCTTTGCCTCAGTGGATGGCTGTGAAAATGGATACTCAAATTTATGTTACCCTCAGGAAATCCCTAATGTTGTTGGTGATCTGTTGAATTATCGTTATGTGCCATCGTCAGGCAAAATTTATCTGTCTTATTATATCCAAATGAATGTGATTTCTGTTAGTCTGGGCCGCACTTTGTGTTAAGTTCCAATTAGCTAATTAGTCTCAATTGTCATCCACCTCATCCTTCTGCTCCCTTTGACTCTGCATACCAAGCTCTCCTCTGTCCTTTCCCTCACGCTGAAAAGTCTCAGAAGATTAGTACTTGCTACAGACCTTTTTCCTTTCTTTTGTTTTTCATCCCAAGCTGAATGTGAAAAAAAAAGGAACATGTCAAGTCTCCCTGCAGTTTCCCTGCAAAGCTGTCAGGTTGTGTTTGACAAGGATGTGATGTTGTCAGGAGTCACTGGAGGAGTGGGTACCGGTGTTATCCTCCGCGCCCTGACTGATGTACAGTGTCAGCTCCCCGCCTTGGGAGTCAATTCTGGTGCTGCCATTCTGGTGTGTTTTCCTTTTTACAAGGATCCTGCACCCTTCCCCCTTCTTCTCATTGATATACAGGCACATGTAAACATGTGCGCACACACGCACTGATGTACTCCTGCCTCCTCTCCCTGCCGCAAAGGTCTACCCACTGTTCTCATGTGTGTTTCTTTTAATTAATTAATTTAATGTGTTCTCAGCGCCACATGAAAAACATGGCCTGAACATACATCGGAGCCTTACTGGATCTGTTTGTCACATTAGCGTGTTGACATCTTTGTGATTTAGCTGTGGCTGCAGTGTGACAAACTTTGCTTAATATTTTTGACAAAGTGACACGTCAAGTTTTATGCAGTATGAGTATGCTTAGCTTATGCAAGTTGAAGTAATTTTGTGTCCGTGATTAGGCTAGCACCTTATACAGTAACGGTGCTGTAGAGAAGCTACATTGATTGACACAAAAGACATGTAACAGTTTATGGCCACTTCATTTTTTTAAATGAAGTTCAATCAGCATTTAATATACTGATGTGCTGTAACAGTCTGATTTTTAATGTTAGAGGATTAAATTATTTCTTCCATTACTGGAAAAAAAATGCTTAATGAGATTTACAGAAAAACTATGCTTTGTTTCTCAGTTTAAGCATTTTTAATCTGATCTAATATCAGCCTTTACTGATAGCTGTCATACAGCCAGTAGTAACTGTTTCACATTTAACTAAAAAAAATGCAGCTTTCCAAGTTTTGTAAGACACGTCTAAGCTTTTGTAGCGCTGTCTACTGTGCATGTTGATCAGCTAGATTTGAGATATTTCATTATAGCTTTGTTGAGATGACCTATTTCAACCCATGAGAAACCAAGGTCACACAGGTGTGGATCCACCTGAATCGGAAGAGCTGGGAAATTACCTCATCTGAAATAGATCTGGTCTGAATCTATGATCTTTATCCATTTTGAATCGGCACTGGATAGTTTCACTTTTCCTGTAGGCCATCCAATGTTAACCCTACAGATGGTTGTGCAGGAAAATCTCAGTAGATCAGCAGTTTCTCAAACCAGCCTGCCTGGCACCAACAACCATGCCACGTTCAAAGTTACTTAAGTCCTATTTCTTTCCCATACTGATACTCGTTACCTCCTGCCAGGTGATTGGCTGACTGTATAGTTGTGTTAACAAGCAGTTGAACAAGTGTACCTGATGATAAAGTAGTTGGTGAGTGCATATTTACTGCCACTAAAGAAAATGCATTTTCATGCCTGTCAGTTTTGGATGTTATATTAAAAGTTTTTGAGAGTCATAGTTCAATAAAAATCAAAAGCAATGCTTTGTGTGTATAAAACACGACACTAATTTATTTAAAATTGATTTACAGTTAATATAAGTTCAAGCTGATGTAAACAGGGTTGGTTTGAGCAGAAAACAGTTGAGCATTTAATACTCTGATTCTTTTAATTTCTGACAATTCAGAATGAAATTAAATGGAATGTCGAAAAAGGAATGGACTATTAAAGATATGGCTTCTTTGTTCTAGACATTCATGTAAGTGCTTATAGTTTGACCTTTTAAAAGAAAATCTCCTTGGTAACAAAGCTGCACCTCGCAGGTGGTGGTTTGACTGGCGTACTCCAACTTCAGACCAGCTAGTGCACTGTGGTGTATTTCAGTATGGTGCAGCTCATTAGAGGCCACAGTGAGGATGCAGCCTTTGCCTGCTGTGCCACAGAGCACGTAGGGGCGTACTGGGTTCAGCAGTTTAGCCCGCCTGGTGATAAGGGGGGGTGGGAGAGGCCGTTTGTAGGGAAGGGAGATTCGCTGCTGCAGGCGTTGGCAGAGTTGGCTCGTGCTGCAGACTAAAATTCACTCTGGGCTCCGTCTCCGGCTGCTCCCACAGCGTGTCACGCCACAGCATGTCAGCGTCATCAGAGTGGGAGAGATTGCAGTAAAAAATCTAACAGGGGATTTCAAATTCATTGTGTGCTTTCTTGACACCGTGTCCCTGTTTCATCTAAAAATAAACCAGTTATACACATTTATTGGTCTAAATGTGGTCTATTAGTTAGATTTTATTCATCTAAGACCTGGATGTTTCTGCATGTGAGAAGAGATTTTTGCATTCTTTCCTTCATGTTTCCACTTAAACTGAGCTTTAAATGGTGCTTCTCCCACGAACCTGAAACATCTAGATCGGGCCCATTTTCTTTGCACATGGCTGATTGTGGAGACAACTGATCAGTGCTTATTCATCTCAGTAACATCCACTGAGTGAAGCAGCACGAAAAAAAAGAGGAAAAAGAAAACACAGGAAAGCAGAACTATTAAAAAATAATGGTCACTGTGTTGTTGTTGTTTTATGGTAGAGTGGCTGTGTTGACTGCTGTGCTTTGTCAGCACCTGTAAGTCCTTCACAAAGTGCTCTTACCTCAGCCTCAGGTGAGACAACATTTCAGGCTGACGGCTGATCACAATGAGTGACGAGTACTGTGGCAGGAACACAAGTGCCTCAGGCACTAAGTGTAATCCTTCAGTTTTTTAAACCAATAGTTTGATTTAGCTTGACCAGTAACAGTTACCTTTACTCAAAGTGGTTTTGCGCTGTGGAAACTGCAGTCCTGTCTATTGAGAAAAACGAAAGTCTTTTTAAAAGGTGACTTTTTTTAAAGCAATACAATTTTTGAAAATGTGGAAGACAATTGAATTGTTCTTAAATTGTGTTAAAACATGCATAGATTTCATAAATTTGTTGGAAATCTATCTGTGGCAGGGTGTGGCTTGGGGCTCGGCTGCAGGGGAGGCTGAGACACTCCATCCTATAAATGAATGTATCGGGACTGAGTTGGGGTTGTATGTTTGGCTGGCAGCTGAAAAGCTGCGGCCGTGTATTGAAGCCACGAACAACTGAATAAAAAGGGTCGAAACATGCGAACTGTGTGGTCGGGTCCATCATTCTGTCTCACTATCAACACTCTGCTGACTAATTAACTTCAGAGTTCCAAACATACTCTGTGCATTAACATCAGCACAAAAACTGTGTGCTGGGAACTTCACGGCATTTCAGTGGCCACATAATACTCTTTTAACAATCTGACTTCCATTTTGGATAAATGTCCAAATTATTGCTTGGATTTAGGGTTCTTTTGCCAAGGTTATCATGAAGTATCATTATGCAGCAATAGTGTTAACATTTGGTGAATTTATCTTCCAAGTCATAAAAATGATTGGGGCTGTTTAATTCTACTCGATTCAGGCACGATAACATTCTTAGCAACAAACATGAAAATTTGCTTCCAACCTGTGCCGATCTTGGATGTAGAGTTAATCTTTAAAACTGTCTGTGACCTCTTGCCAAACTCAGTTGTGACCTATATACCTCACCTCTTACAGGGCATCTTTTTTCACCTGCACTTCCAGGTATTACAAAATGAGAAAGAATGATGTAGTTTTTCACTGCACGTATATAAGTCATGTTTCCTACATGTGCTGTTTATAAAGGCATATGTCATGCGCTGCAGTTTGCTGTGTTTGGTCTTTTCAACCAAAATCTAATCTCAGAATCTACTTTGTTTGGTGCGTGCACTAGTTCCGCTCCTGTGTTATTTTTAGCCGAATGCTTTTTTTTTTCAATTTCTATTTCAAGTCTAATAAATCACATGGTTGTTGCATTCTTGGGAAACACAGGCAGACGCAGGACTATTAACCGTGAAAAAGACCGCTTATTTACTTGTCCTGCAGTTTCCTTTCATGCTCTCTGTGAGGGCCTTTGTCCTTTTTTTTGCCACAATGTACAGTGGAAGCCTGTGGGCTGTCAGTATGTATTTACGTGAATGCCAGCAAGACAAATTCTTCCATTTTGCTTCATGATGAAAGTGTTTCTGGGTATGAAAAGGAGCACACTGGCTCGTTTTCTCTGCCAGCAGCTCGCTGTTTTTCTGTTAATGCATTGTGCTGCTCTGTAATGCATGCACATTTTACTGTGAATTATTCAGCCGTTATAGGCAGTACAGAAAAAAAGTCTTAAGAATAATATGAAAATGATAAGAATTACATCACGAATGAAAGGCCCTGTAATCAAACCATTATTTGTCATAGTTTCTGCCATGACCAAAAATTCATATACAAGATTCAAGTGTTAGAAATAGTTCAGGCTTCACAAAATATCACGTGTCATGATGGATTTCCCTGTTTAAGAGAGTTAGTTGTGGAGTATTGATTGCTGTCTTATGTTAATTTTTTAATAATATTACAATCATGAGTGAGAAGGATGCATAGGCCTCGATCACAGTACACTGCTTAATGCTCCTAGTCGTCAGCTTCATAGTGGATTAAAACTACTTGAAAAGCATAGGCAGCAAGATTTTTATTAATAATGATAAAATTTATCTTGTTGGCAACTTTTTAGCCAACGTAAACATTTTCTTTCTTTGGACATTTGCTGCTTTTTCATGGATTTTCAGTCTAGTCCTTGTACCTTTTTCAGAAGAATGTTTAATATTATTAGTATTATTATTTTATTAAGCCAGTTAACACAAACCTATGAAATATTCAAGTATACAAAGGCACCTAACTCAAGCGATGATCCAGTGTTGTCCAAACATTAAATTTGTTGAATTAATTACTTGCAGCCTCTATCAAAAACATTTTATATGTTCCAGTTTCTTCAGTTGAATCTACAAAAATGCCAAAGATAACACATCTTGAAAGGCTTTGCCCCCAAGGTGATTTCTTATCAGTTAAAAACTTGTTATATCTCAGCATTGTGTGCAGGTTGTCCTTAAAAAATCTGAGGAAAATCAGAAAGTCTTTAGTGTTGTAATGCATTAGTAGTGCTACATTAATGTAGGTCAGCATTGAGGGCCTCTGCTCTCTCCCTTGCTTGTTGAAGTTATTAGGGTTAGTGTGTTTTTTTGGCTGATATCCTGTGTTGATTGTGCAGTGATGACCAACTAGGAGTCTCAGAATATTGTGTTTTTATTATCATCTCATAATATTAATAAGTACATTTTGCATCCACTGAGCAACATTTTAATTTTTTAATCAATAGCCACCTTGAGTAAAAATTGGCAGTTATGGACCGAATCAACTCGAGCTGCATCATGTCCTACACAGTAATATGTCTCACTGTTCTCCCAAACACACTTTTCATTTTGACAGTATATTTATGTTCATAATTACCCAGCTTTACCTCTGACAGCTGCTACTGCTCAGCATCACTGCATGCTACTTTAACCCCCTCCCCCACCCAGCATCCACCTGTAGGCTCTGGGGCTGTATTAATTCATCACTTCTCAATTGCTCCGTGTGTCATATTTGTTGTTCTCCGCTGCAACCATTTCAACACATCTATGCACAGAATGTTGTTTGCACAGCAATATCTATATACATGTACCCAAGTGAGCGCAGCTGTGTTCTTGTGAATGAAACATAGGAATAATATTACTACTAATAATAATAATAATGAGTAATAATCATTTGTAATTTAACAGTGTCATTGTTAACAGTCCAAACTTGATTTTTTTTACCCAAAGATAACAAATTAAACCTTTCGAAATGGGAAGAGAATTTGGTAAATGGACAGATAAGGCACTTTTTTTCTGGTGAGGATTTCACAAGTCGTTCATATAGCATCATTCAGACATGTAGTTATACTCTGATGGATGCAGGGAGGAACTCTGTACCTTGTTCTTTATCTTGCCCATGGATACTTCAGCATACAAACTGGAGAAGCCAGGGATTGATTCACTGACCTTCCAGTCGGTAGCCGACCGACTCTTCCACCGGAGCCGCAGGATGTTTCGTGGGTTTACATTTATTTTTGTGTAAATATGAAATTAGAATCTTCAAATGTATTAGCTGTAGTTGTTAAAAGGTAATAGGTAATATTACAGCATAAGGGTAGGAAGTATACAGGTAATATTAAAGTGCACTGATGTAGAATGTGAGGTAGAAAACACAGGTATAAACTGCAGGGCTTATGACGAACAAGTGAAACTGATCAACAGCCAACAAAATACAGCACAATATACAGTGAGTTAAACAATCAATGCTAGTGTACATATACTGCAGCAATTTCCCTGAAGAAAATATACTTTAAAATATTCATTTTAGCTAAAAAGTAAGGCTTATTTTCTGCGATTGTACAACAGCAACTTTAAAAATGTGTAGAAAATGAAAAGAAGCCCCTCAGAAACTGAAGCTGTACAGTACGTTTACAATAGCTGCAGCAGCAGTTTTGCTCGAGGGAAGCTGAGTGATTGGGTTTCAGCGCTCAGAATAAATTGGATGTTGTGTTGATATTCATCCTGTATTGACATCAGCACAGCATTGTCTCTGGCTTCTCAACGCCGCTGCACAAAGAAGTGAACGCCTGAGTTTCTCTCCTTTCTAACAGAGAATGAAAGGAGGATTTTCAAATAGCTGGAGGCCTGAGGGTTAAAAGTCATTTCAAAGTCCGCTTTTTATTCGTAATGGTTTCTTCAAAGGGCCGGGTCGATCACGACGTGTGACTACTGTAAGTGATGTGCCCCTGTTGTGTGACCCTTTTCTCTTTGAAATATTTGATTTTATTTTTAGAGCAATAGAGTAGAAAGCACCTGACCTCCAAAACTGTGTTTGCTCTCGTTGAGAAAGGTGTGGCCATCATTACTGAAATGACCTCTGCTGACAAGGCTGTATTTTTAGGTAGACTTACAAACTTTTTTTGTTTACATTAAGACAAATAATGTATTTTACCAGGAAGGGTTTTGCTGCTGTGCTAGAAGTGTAAGTGAGCCTACCCACAGGCTGAAGTTGTCAAACAGGTGCTTAAATGCTACCATGATCTTTTCATAATCCTAAGTGACTTCAGTTTTAATTAAGAGTATGATTGGCATGAACAAAGTGTAATAATACTGGTTTGAAAAATAGTGGAATTATGACTGTAGTAGGTGAAAGTCCTGTAACTTAATCCATGGCTGTGACCTCCCAAAGCAAACTGTGTTGCTTTGTAATGAAAGCACGATGATTCAGTAGACAACATTTTGTGAAAACTGCATGGGCAGTGGTAGCATACAGCTGCCTGGGGTCTGATTGTGTTTGTGTTTGTGTAGTATCATCTGACATAGATTCCTAAGACCAGTTAAAGTGTGATGACTATGATTTTGGCAATAATTGACTTCTCATTTTTGCAGGATGGACCAAATTTGCACGGCTCACACGTGCACTCACCAACAACCGCAACACGCTACAGCAACTGGCGCCTATTGGCAAACATGAAGTCAGCCATAAACAGTCCAGACTGGCTGAGGTGAGCACATACATTATATGAAGAATATTTTTGCAGTTTTTTTGCAGGTCCTTATCCTAGGTCCAATGAAAAAGTTACTCAGCGCCACCTAGAAAAACAAGGTAATCACCTCGTAGATCGAACTGATGGTGATAAGAACCAGACCACAGATTATGATCCAAAGGACTTGATGGAGTGATCTAAATTTGTGTTTGTGTTTGAGACATTGTAACTGGCCAAGATGGGACATGTGTTCATGAATGTATTACTTTGTTATTATCAGGATGTCCTAAACCCCCCAGAAAAGCCTTCAGTTGATCCAAAAGCCTGCAGCAAGAGTACTGACAGGGACTAGAAAGAGAGAGGAGATTTCTTCTATATTGGCTCCCTGTTAAATCCAGAATCAAATTTAAAATCTACATACAACGTCTTGTATAATCAGGCCTCATCTTATTTTTTTGACCTTATAGTACCGTATTACCCCATTAGAGCACTTCGCTCTCACACTGCAGGCTTACTTGTTGTTCCTAGAGTATTTAAAAGTAGAATGGGAGGCAGAGGCATCAGCTTTCAAGCCCCTCTTCTATGGAACCAGCTTTCAGTTTGGATTTGGGAGACAGACACTATCTCTACTGTTAAGATTAGGTTTAAAACTTTGCTGTTTGGCAAAGCTTATAGTCAGGGCTGGATCAGGTGACCCTGAACCTACCCTTAGGTATGCTGCAATAGACTTAGGCTGTTGGTGGCGTCCCATGATGCACTGAGTGTTTTTTCTTCTCTTACCCTTTTTCACTCGCCATCTGTTTATACACCACTCTGTATTAAATTATGAGTTATCATTAATCTCTGGCTCTCTTCCACACCATGTCTTTTGTCCTGTCTTCCTCCCCTCACCCCAGTCGGTTGCGGCAGATGGCCGCCCCTCCCTGAGCCTGGTTCTGCCGGAGGTTTCTTCCTGTTAAAAGGGAGTTTTTCCTCCCCACTGTTGCCAAAGTGCTGGCTCATAGATGGTCGCCTGATTGTTGGGGGTCCTCTGTATTATTGTAGTGTCTTTACAATATTAAGCACCGTGAGGCAACTGTTGTTGTGATTTGAGTATTAGCTTTCTCAACTTTGAGGTTTAAAAAGCTTTCCCACCTAAATTGTACGTATGCCCTGTGTGTTTTGTTTTCTCTGGCTGAATTTGGTAACACAAGCTGAACTGCTCACACAGATAGAAAATTTGCCCAGTACCTAGTATAGCAGCTAGCTGGCTAATCCTAGCTTGATAAAAGAATTTTATTATTTTAAATTTCAGTGTTTTTTCTGTTTCCCTGCTTACCTTTAAGCAGGGAAACCTTTAAGTGTTCTCTGTAAACACACACACACACTGTAAATTTGCCATCCTTTGAAATATTTCTGCACCCAAAAAATCCCCATATAAAACATTTATAGCCTCCTTCTGACCATATTGTCAAAGCTCACTAAAAGAGACCATCAACTTTTATAGTCAAAAACATGCATACACATTCACAGGCTTCACCTTCCCTAAACACGCACACCATCCTCTGCTTAACCGCTGTTGGTGGACACTGAAAGTAGCGCATTCCCTGCTTCTCCTCTGAACTGCGGGCACCATTCAGGACAGGTGGAGAGACAGAATAGGGTGGCCACTCCAAATGATTGTGCTATAAAGTTAGAAAATGGATTGCAGGGTGGGAAGAAGATGGTTCATTTTCCAGTGTTCAGCCACCTGTTTTATTCATGAATGTTTGAGGAAGGTGTGATGCCTTTAATCAGAGTTTGTTTGAGTTTAGTGCATGAGGCAAGAAGTTGTGAGGGATTCTGTGAAGGTCTTGTGGCCTAAAGGTGAAATAGAGGGGAAATGAGAAAGGTGGAGAAAAAGAACTACAAAGAGAGGGAAGAGAAAGGAGTGGAAGTAGTAACTTAAGAAGGAAAGAATGGTGTGAGAGAAGGAGATGTGGGAGAATGTAAGAGCAGTAATGTTTAGGAGAGAAGTAGGAAGGAAGGACTGGAAAAGGAAATAAGTTAGAACTGGTCTAACAAGCTAATGCACTCTCTTAGCAATTTTCCTGGCCTGGTGCTGGATGGCTTGCAGGGTTGCCTAATGTGTTGAGGGTGCTCAGCAGACACTGCAGGTGAGCCATCTGCTCTGCAGTCTGAAAGGCACAGCTGGCGTCTGTTGAGGATGCTGTTGAGTGTCACACGTGTAAGCAGGGATGTGTGCGAGTGTTTTTTATTCTTCTCCTCACAATGCTTCTGTGGGTTAATTGGCAGCCTCATTTTTGAGCTGTGGTGCAGCTCCTGACCAGTTTGACTGACAGCTTTGATGAAGAGAATCAGAAGTGACTAAGCTCTGATGTTATGAAGCTTGCTGTTGAGCCTCAGCTCTGTCAATCCATCGTGTTATTTAGCATCAAACTGAATCCCAGTGTGAGGACAGTTTGGGCTAACTGAGGCCATGCTGTCCTAACTGTTTTGTCAGGAGAAAATGATCATGACATGCAGTATCAGTAGTTTAGGGTTATTACTTGAAGTCATCGTACAAATACAATAACACCAGAACTAACAGTAATTGGCTGGTAATAACAGTAGCATACTACTTTTACTACTAGTGTAACAGTTTTATGTCCTCTACTGCAGTAAATTTGGCATTGTAACAGTATAGGAAGAGCTGTATGAGCTGTATTGGTAGTAACTACAAAAACAGCAATTTTACTATTAGAGCTGTATATATTACATATATATTACAATATATTACAGCTCTGTAGCTGACACAAATAGAATATTATTTTGTATAAATAATGAGTCGAATGGTTAATGTGTGATCTGCATGTGGCCTGCAGAGGAAATCAAACTGCAGCTGCTGGATTTAATGGAGTCTGTTCTGCAGAGGTGGCTGAGCTTGGCAAGGGTGATCATCACCACACTAGGAAATAAACTACGTGTTCTTTAAAAAAAAAAAAAAAAAATGTTTTTATTTTAATTTTTTGGTCATCTATTCTGTCTCCCTCTCTCTCCTTTTCTTCCTGCCAATTTCAGTCCCCTTCTGTGTCTTCCCCACTTCAAGCCAAAATGTATTCACAATACAATTCTGTCACCAACAGCCTTACAGAGGAACAGACGTGATGAATAAAGATTAAAACTGAGAGGAAAAACTTTTCCTTCACAGTGCCAAGCAGCATGGGCTGATGATCGTTAGACTTAATAAACTAAAACAAAACAAGGATGGTTTTTTGTTGAGCTTTCTTTCATCTATTTCACTAATTTAATCACTTTTCCCCTTTCTCTCTGTGCTGTGTTTCCTTTTTGGAAACAGTGCATGTAGTTGGTAAAAAACAGAAACCTGCAGCCGTCTTTCTTGGACTGTTACAAACATCGCTGACAGTTAGAAATTTGCTTGACAGGACAAACTTTTCTCTAATGAATCAATAAATTGGACTCAAACTGGTGAAAGAACCAGGAGAATTTCAGCTTTCTGCTGAACTCTTGCTTGTATAAAACGTTCTGCTAATTCAAATCAGTATTAAAGGAAACCTGCAGCATTATGCTTTCCTGTATTTCATGTCAATAAATGCTACAATGTTGATATGAAACTGGTCTTCCAATGTTTCCAGTGTCTTTCACTTCATGCAATAGCAGGTCCAGCAGTACAGTTAGTATGGCTCACAAGGCTGCCCTTAGCAGGATTCCAGGAATTGGCTAATGAAGGGAAAATGGGCTTTTAGGGAGGGATTTCTCAAACAGACAACAGATAAAAATGACTTGTTTCTGAGAGACAATCGACTAAGAGCCCAGAGCCAGAATAAAAAACAAAGCAAAAAACTTACCCTTATGCATTCTCGGAGTTTAAAAAAAGAGCTGGAAATGCATAAAATGCCTAAAGAAAACTGGCAGTTAAATATTTACAAGTTTTTTAACACACAAAGATGCCCAAGAGCCGGAAAATCACTTATTAATTGATGTTATTAGTAAGATGTACACTTAAATATTCAAAAGCCACAGATGTCTAATGCATTAACCTGTTTTTTCCCCATTACCTGTACTGTACATTTACTGTTGTATTTTGTTTTGACTAATGGGTGCTTTTAATGAAGAACAGTACTTGTGTTAAACTGAAGTCTAATGATGTATTGCTGTTTCCATCTCCAAAACCACCTCCAGGTTTTGCAGCTAAACTCTGACATCCTCCCGCAGTACAAGCAGGAAGCCCCCAAGACACCTCCTCACATAATACTTCACTACTGCACCTTCAAGACCACTTGGGACTGGGTTATCCTCATCCTCACCTTCTACACGGCCATCATGGTGCCCTACAATGTCTCTTTTAAGACCAAGCAGAACAACATTGTTTGGCTGGTGCTAGACAGCGTAGTCGACGTCATCTTCCTGGTGGATATCGTTCTCAACTTCCACACCACCTTCGTGGGGCCCGGCGGAGAGGTGATCTCCGACCCCAAACTCATTCGGATGAACTATCTGAAGACTTGGTTCGTCATCGACCTGCTGTCGTGCCTGCCCTATGACATCATCAATGCCTTTGAGAATGTGGATGAGGTAAGGCTGGGGATTTCTACCGCTTTCACAGTTGTTAGAGGTGCAAATAGCTAGAATTCTCACAAACTAAAATCTCAATTCAGCCCTGAAAGTGGCCAAAAATATTAAAGCCACCATCTAATATTGTGTAGCTGCCCCTTGTGCTTCCAAAGCTGCTCTGATCCATCAAGGTATGTTCTCCATTAGACCTGTTATGATGGTGTTGTTGTACTAATTACCAAGATGTTAGCAGCATATCCTTTAAGGCATGCAGAGTCATGTTGAGGTGGTGTTTGGAAGCAAAAGCAACATCTTGAACCTCAAACTTTTTTAAAAGTGTGGCAGTACGCATTGTTCTGCTGAATGGGGCTAAAGACAATACAGTTGACTTTACGAGGTGCACGTGTCCTGCAGTGTTGCTTTGGTAGATGGTACGTATCAATGTAATATTCGCATTAATGCCAGGACCAACTATTTCCCTCTTGTCAAAGGTGCTCAGGCCCTTTTGCTCATTTTCTTCCCTCCTCCTGTTCAACACATCTATTTCAAAATCTAATAGATCAGTTTCTTCCTAATATATTTCACCCCTTTACAGGTGCCATGGTAACAAGATGATTTATAATATTATTCACTTTACCTGTCAGTGCTTTTGGACTATTCTTTGGTTTCAATGTCAAATTTTTGCCTTCTTTAGATTTCAGGGTCAAAAATCGTTACTGAAGTACAAGATGCAGTGAATTAGCAGAAGCTTTTGAGCCTCTTTTTAAAAAAAATAAAATAAACAGGACCTAAGTGCTCAAGTTTTATAGTTCTTCTAGGATTGTCTCGCTGTCTTCTGTCTCTTCATGCAGTCCTCGTCTCAATGCGTGATCTTGAGATGAGGGGTTGGTATGAGAGTGGGCTTTTTCTTTTTGTGGCTGAAATGAGTAAACATTTAAAGGGACTAATATGTTTCACTGTACTGTTCTGTCTGTACTGCAGGGATGGCAAATTTGACTTTGTTTTCTGTCAATTTGAACCAGATGTGTAACAGATTATTTTCAGATGATTCAGAGGATGACTGATGATTGTTTTTTGATTCACCACATGGGCTTTAGTGGCTCCGCGATTCATTTACATCTAAATGAAAGGGATGTCATTACATAGCAAAAATCGGGCTTCGTCTTATACTTCAAGTTCCAAGATTACTGTAAGTTCTCTCGAGATTATGACTCATCAAGCCATTATGTCAGTCGTTTCCCACAGTTTGCTGATTGGTTGAGTTTAAAGCTTGGGGGCACAGATGAGTCACCGTGAATGTTTGTGACCCCATTTACACCTGCTATTAACAGGCAGTCTGTATCTACACGTCTTATCAGGACAAGGTAAGAAAGCATTTAATGCAGGTGTAAATGTAAATGCAAAATGTGATGACATTGGCCAAACCAGTTCTGGAGATGGTCACAGCTTGAGCTGTGATTGGATCATGTAATGTAATTGAATTCTGTTCAGTGTGGCCACCATTTAAAGAAATAAAAACATCGAAACATTTGATGAAATCAAACACATGTTGAAAAGCCAAGAATTATGATTAATACCAAATGTAACTGCCGGTTATATGTTGAAATCAGATGTACATGGGGTCACTGAGACTAATATGAAGCAAAATCTAAGCTCACCAAAGTAAGGCTTGCTTCTATGATTCTATTAGGTTGTATTTTGGCAGATTCTAAATCTTTTTAGGTTAAAGGGACGCACAGAGGAGGAAAGATTTTGAATATTGGGGATAGGATTTGTTGTTCCTCTCCCCAAATGAAAGTGAGTGTCTGCTCTGGGGGATAATGACTGAACATGAGCTGCATGGATTTTTAAACATGCTAACAGGTACGGCCATCAGATTTCCAGAGTGGTGGAGAACTCGTATTTCCCAGCTTTTCCTCACAAGGAGGCTACAGAAAATACTGTTGTACTGATGTTCTCCCGCAAATTAGAGAGTTTTATTTCTGGTTAAGGTTTCATAATGAGATCGAGCTCATTCTGAGTATTTTTCACGGCCACTTACCCCCATCAGATATCGTGGAGTTATATCAATATGGCCTCAAGTCCATTAAAGGTGATTTTCCACTTGATTTCCCAGCAGTTAATTATATTTCAGCCCGAGTGTAAGGAGTAATCAATTGAATGTAGAATGAAAAGAACAAATAATATCTACTGAAGTTTTGCTCGTGTAATTCTTAGTTTTTATGTGTTTCAACATTAAAATTATTTATGTTTGATTTTTGTTCTTGTTGTGACACTTGCTTGTGAGCTTGTGAAAAAACAAAGTGCGACTGTGTTTTTTGCATTCAGTGTATACATGCATACATGTCTGTCTGCCAAACCGGGCTTTAATCACATGAGTGCTCAGATGCCAGGAATAACAATAATAATACCAGCATTTAAACTACCAGCAGCTGAATTTTAATCATCTATTAATTTTTCATTTCACACCTCTCTTGGCATTTTGTTCTTGTTAACATTTGGACTGACACAACATGCTGAAATGCTCACACATTCTAGTGGCTTTTTTTGGTAACTATTCTTAACAGCTCTTAAAGGAACAACAAAGTTAGCTTTGGATGTTTTATTACTTAAATGTGCACCTACGAATCAGAATCAGAATACTTTATTAATCTCAGAGGAAATTGTGTGGTCACAGTTGCTCAAAGACAGTAAGGACAGAAGTACCAACAATATTAAATAATACAGCCACTGTCACAAAAAGCTCTAATTTATAAAAATATCTCCAAAATCTTACACAAAAGAGATAAAAAATATCACACTGACAGGTATTTTCATGTGAGGATGTACAGATGTTGTTAATCAACTTTTTTTGTATTTTTATATTTTATAATTCGTTAAAAAAAACCTCAGTGTTTTAGAGAGATCCTCTGTTCTGAAAGAAACAAATAGATATTTACTAAACAGTATGTCATATACAGTATATCTGTATTATATGTATCTTCTCCTTAACGGGCAGGAAATCTGAACGAAACTTTGCATGAACAATGTCACACATACAGCAATTATTAAGATCTATATGTTTAAAAACAAAAAAAATTTATTATAAATGGCAGTTCTTTGGCTTTTTGACATGTTACATTCATTTCTCCGCAAATGCGATGTTACCTTCTCTGTTTGCGTTTGTTTCACGTGTCAGATTCATCATATGTTAAACTTTTACAGATTTCCCTTACATTTGTTATATTTAGTGATTTATGAGTCTTTGCTCATGCAGTTTAAAAATCAAACTCATTTCACTGTCACAACAAGTCTTGGATTACTTGTTTACATTCTTAACCAATCGCTTGGCTCGCTGGTTGTTGTGTTTGTGGCGTTTCAAATTTGCGTTGCCAACAGAAGAGTTGCAGAGTGCCCTCTGGTGGACAATGTATGCAACATAACACTCATAAGTGTTGAGTAGAAACGTTTAAAATGTTTATCTATCTGCCGTCACAAATGACGATACCAATATGTAATTGCAAATAGCTAATACTAGCTGATATATTGGTAGCACCCATAGATCAGTTGGATCAGTCAGATATTGTAATATTACTTTTTTTGGTAAAGTTAAGAAAAAAAAATTAAAAACAAGAAAAACATGTAAAATGAATCGTCTATGTTTAATAGTTTTTGTTTCAATTCAACTCATTATTTGCAGTATTACATTATTATATCAATAACCTGTTAACAGTGAACAGCATATTAATGACATATGCATAAATATAAACACTAAGTGAGAAAGGTTTGCAGGGTTTTCAGACTATTTTTTTCTATTTCAGCTGAAACATGGCGTGAGGGTTGAATTACTGGCAATTAATTCACGGCCCAGTGTCACAGCCAGCCTTAAACCTCCTCCTCAGCATGTTTTTCTGGTTGTTTGCATTGGCTGGTCAACTGTGTCCACTGTCAGAGTGAATGGTGTATTATATTGTGGATCATTCAGTAAGTGTCTGGAGCTGTGCTGCGTGTTAGTTCAGGTGTCTCTTGTCCTCCAGCCTCTCACCGCCAGTCGCTGATGGATTCGATGAGATCCCTGCTAGGTGGAGTTTTGTGTTGCTGCCTTTCAAATAGTAGACACCAGTGAAGTGGGAGAGGGGGTGGGGTGTGGGGGAGACGGGCAGAGAGGAAATCAATGGCACGTAAATTTCCAGAGGACACAGTCAAAGCCTCTCTGCCCCTCTTTGCCTAATTGACGTTTCTGCTGCTGCTTTTCTGTATTAGCAGGCTAGAAGAATGGATGCATGCTGACTGAGGATGGTGTGGGGGCGGCTTAAGGTGCAATGTGAAAGGAAAAAAGCAGAGATTATTATAGCCTCATTTCATCCTCCTGTAGATGCATCCTATGGCTGAAGCAGGCGGGAAGTATTTTTAGTTGTATTTTAACACAGGTTTCAAATGTTGACAAGCCATGCCAAAGCATGGTGAGATGTAGGTGCTGCCAACACATACTTACACATACTTGCTTACACACAAGCACATGACTTTTAAGGCTCTCATAAGAGCCTCAAAAGTCATAACCAACCATATATATATGCAGAAGCTACCAGAGTTCGGAGAACTTTTCTTTTCTGTCTGAATAATAGCATAGTGTAGCCATATGGCAATGTTCAGTATTTTTCAGAATAACAAGGCTTGTTAGTCCCAATTATATTGTTTCTGACAATCAGTGACAGTACTTTGAGCCACAACACTGCTTAGCATTGTGGCTAATCAAAACTAGAGATGCAGTTCCTCTATTGCTCATCTTTTAATGATTGACTTTGACTTAAGCATTTTAAGTGTCAGAAAATAAACCTAATGTCCTCAGAGTGCTGCTTTGCCTGACCAGCAATCCCATACTCAGAGATAATCACTTTACAAGTATACAAAACAGAGAAAACCTGTGAAAATGTTTTCAATTTTTAGGGTATTTGAGGGAAATTGAGAAAGAGAAAGTCATTACTGCACTGAAAAAAGAAAAGAATTTAATTGCATCTACCTAATTAACATCATTGTTTCAGGACATGAAACAATGAGTAAGTATTGATTTCTGAACAATTTAGAAAAATAAAAATAAATTAATCCTAAAACATATAAAGTAAAGCATTACAAATCACCTCAGGCTTGTACTGCTGCTTCCTGTTTCTGCTTTAAAAAGGTGCACACAACTACAATTATCTTGCACACTGGTGAAATATTCTGCTCATAAAGTAAGAGTAGCAATTAAAGGTCATTATTTGTCATCAGTTTAAAACTAGCATTTTGTAGGAATGTGATTAATGGTTTTTAATCTTTGCTTGTTTGTATATGCCCATCACATTCACCCAGAGCTTAAAGTGACAGTTTGTTTTGACAAGTTCACGTCACATAGGAAGAGGTTGATAGATAGAGTACTGTGCAAAAGACTTGAGCTCTACCTCACTTCTTTATATTTGACAAACATACATGGAAATACAGTATTTAAGGCAACAAAAAGTTTGAGTTTGTACAATTCTGACAAGCTTTAAAGTCAGTATTTGGCTTGACCACCTTTAGTCATAAACATTGTCTAAGCTGTCTTAAGCAAGCTTTCTTCTAACTTCTTTTAATGGTCTTCAGGTACAGATCATCAGGTATTTTTCTGTTGTCATAATTTCATCATTCTTGACAAAATACCATCACCATTGGCTTAAATTCAACTCCAAACCATGACAGAGCTTCCAGGTAATGCCAGTATGTCTTGAATGACTGAGCTTCTCACCCCAGCATCCCTTAGGAGGAAACCCATTTCCAGTGCTTGTGTCTGTGACCTCATTGTTTTGGTCACTACCCAGAGTTCATGACCAAAGTTGAGGGTAGGAACGTAGATTGACTGGTAAATTGACAGCATCGCTTTTATGCTCAGCTCTTTCTTCATCGCAACAGATTGGTACCAATCAATTGCACTCTTCACTTCCCCCTCACTCTTGAACAAGAAGATACTTAATTTACTCCACCTGGTGTAGTAACTAGTCCCAGACTCAGAGCACTCCAATGTTTTCTCATTAAGAATCGTGATCTTGAACTTGGAAGTACTGATTGTCATTCCCGCTGTTTCACACATCAGTGCTGGAGTTCACAACCAAGCCAAGAGAACAACATCATCTGTAAAAAGCAAAGATGAAATCTGGAAGTCACCAAAGTAGAGACTCTCTATCATCCTGTCCAAATGAACTAATATGTAATTGTGAAAGATCCACGACAGACTCGCACGCATTTTCATGCTTTTCAGCATACCCTTTTATTTAGGGCTGCTGTTTCACACAGATCGCTGCTGCTTTTCAGCTCACAGTCGAGCACACACCAACAACAACAGCGACAGGACCTAGTTCAGTCTATTTATGCTGGCGAGGTATGATTGCGGATGCAGCTCAGGTGCGTCCGCCTCCCTCTCAGCCGCACCGCAGACCACGCCCAGCCACATATTCCCATCGCCCGACTGAGGCATGCAGGGATGTGTTAGTTCAGGGGGCCGCCGCCGCCCGCGTATCCAGCGGCGGCGGTAACGAGTTGGGTCCGGGGGCTGACTGCGTGTCCGCTTGGCAAACGCCGGACCCCACCGTGCACGGGCCTCAGGTGGGAATGAGGCAGGTCCAGACTGCGCGCTGGCCTCTGGTGTGGATGCTGCTGGACCGGCAGGCACGGCGACCTCGGGCTCTGGCTGCGCAGGTCCCTCCCTCGCGCCGACCTCCGGCTCCATCTGAGCAGGACTCTCCCGCCTTCTGTCCACAGGATCCGGCTGCGCACGTCTCTCCCTCGCGCCGCCCTTCGGCTCCGGCTGCGCAGCAGGTCCCTCTGGCGCCTCGACCTCCGTCTCCGGCTGAGCAGGTGGGTCGGTGGTGGACGTGGAGGTAACATTTTAGTTATATATACAGTAATATAACTAAAATGAAAAGAATCCATGTCAAAGGGCAGCAGTGGCTGAGTCCAACACCCACGGGAAATGAGTCCAGATTACTGATGGCAATATGAGCCAAGCGCTTGGTATGGTTGTACAGTGACTGAATGGCCTGTAATTCTGAACAGTCCTCCACAGGATACCCCACTAGAAGTGGTTAAATGGCTTTGGTATTTTTTCATAGTTTGTTTTTCAGTTCGTGACCTGACAGCTGGTGGTGTTTATCCTTTTAGAATCCAGTGGTGCCACTTCCAAAGATCTCTGCAGTTAAGTCTTTGAGTAAAATGCTTTCTTCAGAGGATAGTGAATATGTTAGAAAGGACAAGAGCAAAAGTGAAGTTGTACAAAACTTTCCACTCTCCTCTTCTGTTCGTTCTAGTTGGCATTTTGGAGATGCAAGGTTGTGGATATCTCAAAAATAGCAACACCCACACATAGACAAGATGCATGGAGGTCAGCAATAACATGAGCAGAGCAAGTGAAGTAGTCGGACTATTACTGTAAAATCACAGCAGCAGAAAAAATGATGTAACACTCTCATAAGGAGTGGTGCTGACTCTCCCCCAGGTTGTAGCAGAGTTGGTGTTGGATGAGGATTTGCACGTGTGTGCTGAAGTGGGTGTTTGATACGTAAGTGTGGGAGTCAGGCACGGTGGAACCCCCCCACGGGCCTGAAGCCACCTGCTGTCACAGAGGAGCCCGGAAGGCTGACGGGAGTTCACAGTGTGCATCTGCAGGCGCTGCGGCTGCTCAAAAAGGTCTAATCCACCCTGACCTTTCTGCGTGCCCTGCATGTTGCCACAGCCATGGCTTGCCAAGCTGACAGGGCCGGGAGGAAGCCGTGTGCTGTGCAGCTAGGGATGGGGATATTAACACTGTGTGTGAACACAGAGACTGGAAAGCAGAAAGAAGATAACGGAAAGTTGGAAAAGAATGTGCCTGCTGCAGTAAATGAGTTATTATTGAAAGAACTGTATGGATGGAGTAGTAGAAGAAGCGATCAAAGATCAATGTTTAGATGTGGGAGATTCTATGAATGAACAGTGCTGGGCAAGTTACTTTGAAAAAGTAATTAGTTATAGTTACTAGTTACTTCTTCAAAAAAGTAATTGAATTAGTAACTGAGTTACAATATTACAAAAGTAACTACTGGGTTACTTTAAAAAAATGTTGAACCCTCTGGGGTCCAGGATATTATTGGCCGTTTTTAACAACTTTTGATTTTACCTCTACAGTTTACCTTTAAAAACTATTTATCTTGCCTTGTTTGGTATCATTCTTTTCAGCACAACCTCACATTTCTGAATTTACATTTATTTTTTCATTTTGACATACTGTATTAACACAATTGATCTAAAATCAGACAAAAACATAAAATCCGAGTAGAAAAAAGTTATATTTTTTATTATAACAACCACAAACATGTTTAACGAGTCATTTTTATCACTTGAAATGCAAATATAAATTGTAAATTTTAAAAACTTATGCACAAGTTTTCCAAACAACAAAGTTATTTGCAGCTATTTACCTAAAAATTATAACCATTTCAAACTATTTACAGAACAATCAGGTGTTCTGCATCAAATGCAGATGCCACACAAAGATTAAATGCACCACTTTGCATTTAATCTCTGGCCCTCTTCCACAGTGTGTCTTTTGTCCTGTCTCCCTTCCCTCATCCCCAACCGGTCGTGGCACATGGTCGCTTCTCCCTGAGCCTGCTTCTGCCAGAGTTTCTTCCTGTTAATATGGAGGTTTTCCTTCCCACTGTTGCCAAGTGCTTGCTTATAGCGGGTTGTGTGATGGTTGGGGTTTCAATATGAGATGCCTTGAAGGAACTGTCAAGGCACTTTATATCACTTTATGTCACTGTTGTCGCCTCTAGGGCTGATGATTTTGTGCTTTATAGATACAGTTGAACTGGATTCCATTGAACTGAATCAAATTTTGCTGGTTAAAGTTCAAATTTCATTTTTTATCCATAATTCAGGAGTTCATACGCTAACTGTAAATTTCACATTTTATATGGCAGATTATAATCACAAGGTGACATTAGATAATCAAAAGGTCAAAGATCAGCTTCACTTGGACATCATAGCATTGTTTTGCAAAAGTTTTTTTTTTTTTACCATTCTTGAAAACCATTAGACAGTAGTATAAGAAAGAAAATGTATCTCTTTTGATTAGATCCTGTACATAGTTACTGCACATTGTATAGCCCAATCTTTGCCCTAGATAATGATTGAATGGTGAGGTTATAATATTGTTCTGTCTAAACAATCTTATCTTAATATTATATACAGTGTATTACAGTATATCATATTCTAACTTGTGGAAAAGCCATTCAGTCATCCTCTCAGTTGTCATCACAAGTGTGAGATGTGTGAAAATTAATGATAGCTGTAAGCTATCACCCACTTGGCAATATAAACTACACAAGTGTAAACAAGTCTGTGTCAAAATGGCTGCGAAGCTTTGAAGAAAACATGACTTTAACACTAATAACATCACATAAAAACTCCTTATCAGGCCTGTAACTGTGTTAGGAATTGGAAAAATTAAGGGATTCTCCAGAGTTTTAATACAGATTTCATAACCGATTCTTATTTAAGGTTGAAAGTGTTTATTTGATCAGTTGTCTGTCAGCAAGACTGCAATAAAAACGACAACGACAGGTTTTTTTTGACAGTTTGTGTAAAGTTAGGTCACAAGCACAGGAAGAACCCATTAAAGATTTGGATCACATTAAAAGTGCATGATCAGAGCCCTTCCTGTTCTTTCTGTTTTGCATTGTGTGAATTCAGCACAGAATGGAGAGAGCAGACCTTTTGATATGCGATAGCAGGAAAAGTACAGATGGTTCAAAAAATTCATGGCTCCATTTATAGGTTTAATACATTTTGGCACAGCAGAGAAAAAATATGTGAAAAATTGATTTGCTTCTCATTTATTTTGGAAAGCATAAAATTCCATCAGCGGCTCGCTGACTCATTCTGTTCAACACCGACCCGGCCATCTTCTCTCAAGAAAGTATGTGTAGGGGCACCAGAGTTATGGTGACTGTGTTTCTGTCCACGTGTTCAGTGTTATCTGTGCATGGAAGTCTTTAGATTGACCCCTACTGTATGAGCAGAGATGTAACAGGTTCTAGCTGTGGGAAAATGTGTAGTGCAAGTTAATGCATTATATAAAATAAACAGAAATCACCAAAAAGTTGATTCTGTTCATCTGTTCATTCAGCGTTTTCAGTGGCAGAAACGTTTCATCACTCATCCAAGTGACTTCTTCAGTCTCAGCTGACTGCAGGTTTCCCCAGTCTTATAAACAGTAACAATGGTACTCATGGCCATTGATCAGTGGTCTTTGATCAGTGGTTGTTGATCAATGGTCATGAGAATTTGCATAATTATGATGAAGGTGACCTCCCAGCCCATTGTTCCCTCAGTGGGCTGGTTTCAGTCATTATGCAAATCAAATCAAATCAAATCAAATCACTTTTATTGTCACATCACATGTGAAGGTACACTGGTACAGCACATGCGAGTGAAATTCTTGTGTGCA
>VUQG01010198.1:23659-36635 GCA_015106755.1 Etia nguti | reverse complement strand
TAAAGATGGGAACCACCACCCCAGTCTGCCAGTCCAGGGGTACTGCCCCTGATCTCCATGCAACATTGTAGAGGCGTGTCAACCAAGACAGCCCTACAACATCCAGAGCCTTCAGGAACTCGGTGCGGACCTCATCCACCCCAGGGGCTCTGCCACCAAGGAGTTGTTTAACTGCCTCAGTGACCTCGGCCCCGGAGATAGGCGGGTCATCCCCTTCATCCCCAGACCCTGCTTCCTCCATGGAAGAAGTGTAAGTGGGATTAAGGAGGTCCTCGAAGTATTCCTTTCACTGCCCGACAATTTTCTCAGTCGAAGTCAGCATCGCTCCACCCGCACTATACACAGTGCAGGTAGAACACCGCTTTCCCCTCCTGAGTCGCCTGACGGTTTGCCAGAATCTCTTCGAGGCAGTCCGAAAGTCTTTTTCCATGGCCTCTCCGAACTAATCCCACACCCGAGTTTTTGCTTCAGCCACTGCCCGCGCCACATTCCGCTTGGCCTCTTGGTACCTATCAGCTGCTTCTGAAGTCCCACAGGCTAACCAAGCCCGATAGGACTCCTTCTTCAGCTGGTGGCTCCCCTAACCTCTGATGTCCACCATTTGGTTCGGGGGGACAGGCACCAACCACTTTGCGGCCACAGCTCAGTGCAGTGGCTTCGACAATGGAGATGCTGAACATGGTCCATTCGGACTCAATGTCCCCAGTCTCCCTCGGAATGCTATTGAAGCTCTGCCGGAGGTGTGCGTTGAAGATCCTGCGGACCGGGGCCTCTGCTAGGCGCTCCCAGCACACCCTCACTGTGAAAATACAGTTATGACAAACATTATTTGTATACCTCACTGTATGCTTCTTGAAATAAAAATGTGGTAAATATATAAATATGTCTAAGTGTTTCACAACAAAATGCTAAAAACAGAAAGACAATCAGTTACCTAAAATCAAGTTTAAAAAGATCAGTTTTCACAGAATCCACAGATCTCAAGCTCAAGGGAGAGAGTCATCTAGGGACTACTGTTGTAAAAGGTCTGTCACCTTTAGCTCTCAGTATTGTATGACACACAGCCAGCAGCCCCTGACCATATCAGCTCAGGGACATGCTGGGGATGTATTGATGAAAATGTTCACAGAGGTATGTTGGAGCTCGTTCATGCAGAGCTCTAAAAGTCAAGCTCTGGTTAGTTACCAAAAGAATGAGACTGTGGATACTAGTGGCAAATATGATCTTATTGCAAAGGGTGGCCAGGCTTCTCCATTATGACAGGATGAGGAGCTTGATCATTTGTGAGGGCCCTAAAGCAGAGCCACTACTACACCAGATTAAAAAAAGGATCCAGATGAGGTGGTTCGGGCATCTGTAAGGATGTTTCCTGGGCACCCTCTAGGTGGCGTGTTCTGTGCATGCCCTTCTGTGTATCCTGGGGCACACGCTGGAGAGTTTATGACTCTGGCTTGCTTGGGAATTCTCTACTTAGACTGCTACTCCCTTGACTCAGCCCTGGATAAGCAGCAGAAAGTAGATGGATGGATGGATGGATGGATGGAAAACATTCAACTCATGACAAGGCCAGACAGTGCAATGCTCAAAGAAATTGCAAAAACAAAATAAAATAAGTAAAACACTACATCTCAGACTCTACAGGCCTCAGCTGGCTTATGAAAGTTCATGACAGTACAATTATAAAAAGACTGAACAAATATTGTTTCTTTTGAAGAGCTGTTAGCAGAATGTCTCTCCCCTCTAAAAAGAACACGGCAGCACAGCTCAGGTTTGCCAAACTGCATCATCTCTAGGAAAAATAACCTGTGGACAGGTTAGATCGATGTGGAGATGTTTGGCCATAATGGACAGCACCACATATGAAAGAAAAGCAAATCGTGTATATCTGCACAAACACCTGATATCAACTGTCAAGCACGGTGGTGGCACATAATCACTGTGATTAGTGAATATGAATTACTGTCACTATTTTTTGATCTTCCAGAAAGAAATTAAAGCACAGTAACCTGCATTCCTGCATGATCTGTAGCAAATGGCACTTTTTGCAGCACAATGAACAAAACACTAACTATAGATTCTGTGTGTGCATGTGTGTGCGTGATCTCTGTGAAAAGATGTCAGTTTTAAAGGTTTTACTAAAATTTAGGAATGTTGTGGAGACTGGCTGCAAGCCAATCAGAGCCCTAAGAAAGCTTTTTATTTACTGTATATTTAAAGTTAAAACACCAAGCTGCTATGTTGAAACCTTCCTTGTTCATCAAAGCTTATCATGCTCCAACTATGAATAAACCATGCCCGCTATATTTTGAACTCGTAATCTCACTATGCATTTTCGGACTACAGTGTATGGCATAGGAAATTATATCACATTATTTAATAAAGAACGTCCTAGAAATGCCTTTTCCCTTAGGTTTATAAATTGTTGCAGTGTAATTTGACAGAATTATAAGGTGAGAAAGGGTGCACATGATCCAGTTTTCAGTGTTAAAAAGAGATGCGACTCATTAAAA
This sequence comes from Etia nguti, assembly GCA_015106755.1. NCBI lineage: Eukaryota > Metazoa > Chordata > Actinopteri > Cichliformes > Cichlidae > Etia > Etia nguti. The sequence goes on along the minus strand of VUQG01010198.1, from coordinate 34,125 downwards.
CAGTGGTTCTCCAAACTGTGGAGCAGCCACCCAATCCAGTGGGGAATAGAAACCCACCATAGGGATTTGGTCAGCCAGAGGAAAAATACATCGTGGAAAAAACTCAGTTAAAAAGTTGCCAAACCAAAACAACAATAAAAACATAAATTCCTATAAAATGGTTGCCCTATGTGAGTACTACTTGTGAGTTATATAGAGATATTACAGTTTTACTTCAACTTTCTAAATATTGAGATTAATCACTATTGTCATATTCATGATGAAGCATTTCTCCATTCCTTCATTGTAAATAAGGCCCATTAACAATAATTTACAAAGCTCTAGTTTTGAATGGAAACCTTTAATGCAGTAGAAGACTAAGCTGTGAATTAAATCTGGAAATCAGATAAAAAACATAAGACAATAATTCTCTAAATCATGGCAGAAAATTGTGGCATATATTATAATGAACCTGCACGATTGGTACAAGCCTGCATGCATGCATATGTGGCGACTATCCATGATAATTTTTATATTATATTGAAAAAACATACTGCACATTTAAAAAAAACAAAGGCATTCCTGTCTGTATGGAAATATCAGACAAAAAAAAGAAGCTAGAGAGTGAAGCCAGACTGGAAATAGTAAAAAGAAAAAAGTCTGATAACCAGACATATGTTAGCTACCATGTCAGTATCATCAGTTACATCTTAGAAGCTGAAAAGCTGCGAACCTATGAATCCCTACTATTCTTGACCTTAAACCTCAGAGAGGAAAAAATGCAGACAAAAAAGAAGAACAAAAAAAAAAAAGCATACCAAATGAATTAAAATATTCAGGCATAAGAAATTGGAATAGGCTTACAGTCAGATTTTCAGTAACATATTTTACATAACCACAATGTAATTCAATGCACTGGCACACATATAAGTAAAAAGCAAGGCTTAAAAAACCCATTTTTTCAGTAGAAAAAAAAATCTGGCACAATTTAAATTTGCTTCTCTCCTCCTTAAACTAACCTTAAAAGCACATCAATATCACTATTAGTATTGTTACTGTGCTACTGTATATATTCATAATAGTATTTTGACATTACGATATTAAAAAGTAAATCATTACAAACATACCTCAGAGAGTGCAAACAAATCTTGACATCATGCAAACTGGAGACATTTTGATCCGCCACATGACGACAGTCATTCAGCACGTTACAGCTGAACACATCCTGAGGTGGAAGATCAGTTTGGTCCACTACAGATCTTGAAACTTATACATTCAACTGAGTCACAACTAGATCAAAGAATTAAAGAAGACATCCAAGTAGTCCAAATGCTGTTTGTGGGTTAGACACCTGATGAACGCGTCCACTGGGAAAGTGTCTGACTCCCTTGAGACATAAAAAGCTTCTGTCCTCTTGGGATAGGAGGAGTTTTATCCTCAGTACATGAAAAAGGTCACTGAGAAAGATAAAAACCTGATGGCTGATTTGCAGCATATGAGCACGTTTCCCCTTTAGCATCAGGATACAAAATGCGCTCTTATGTCTTTCATGATTGGCAGTAAATTGTTTGATTTCGCATAAATACCTTCTTGCTGATACAATCTGGATCCAGCGGGGTCTCACAATATTATACGTTAGGGCAGTTTGTCAGTAGAAAAAGTGCATAAGGTCAACAACAAGCGATAAAAAAACAAATTTACTCTCTATGTTAATGATAAAAGATAATGAAAAATATCCAACTAAAACACAATCATATTTGATGGGGGGGGTTTGTAGCAATTTTTAATTTTTTTAAACACCTGGACTCCCTAGACCAATAGTCATTTCAAAACAAAAAAAAGTTATTAGATTTTAATTTCTTCAGCTTATCAAAGTTGTCTTTGGAGTTTAAAACTGAGTTTGAAACATGTCAGAAAAGCAGTAAAAAGTCTTTAAAATGCCCTTATGTTTATTTCAGTCCAATTTTTTTAATCCCTCTATTGGTATTCCTCTCTAAGTCCTTCAGTACTCAATGAGGTCATGTGTGGGTGCACCCAGTCGAAATCTGAAAATAAGCATCTGTTCATTTAAAAAAAAAAAAAAAACCTTAAACATTCATAATATCCACATGAAGAAAGGCATCAAAGAGATTGGTCCAGTGGGAAGTTTTGTCTCTTGGAGTTTAAAATACTCCCTGGATAGAAGATTAAAAAGGGAAAATAAAATGTTATGGGAGGGGGGTGCAGGTTTAAAGAGAGGAGGAGCTCTGGCTGTAATGTCTCAGCAGCAGCTGGTCATATTCAGCCTCAGAGGCAGGGGACAGGGAAGGGGGAGAGCTGCCATTGGAGCTCAGAGATGAGTCTCTAAATGGAGAGGGAGGGGTCAGAGCCATGAGCTCCTCCATATCCTTGGCCCGTCTGCTACTCACGCAAGTCCCGGCCAGGTGCTCATAAATCTTACCCGCTGGTCGATTCTCGCAGAAATTGGAGACAGCCGTTACCTCCGCATATGTGGTGACGGTGGAGGGTGTCTGTCTGTTCCTGGGCGCGAGGTACTGAGGTGGACATGCCGTGGTGTCTGCAGTAGCAGCAGGCAGGGCAGTGGTGGAGGGTGGGCTGACGGTGGCTCCCCCTGGCAGCATCATGGTGTTCAGCTCACTGATGTTTGCAGTGAAACGGTTAACCACACTACTGATCTGGTCCATGATTGTGGTACCCTGAGTTTGGCCACCAATCATCCCTATGCCTATGTCACCCACTCCTATGATGCTAATGTCTCCATCATTCAACGCACCAACAGCTTGGCTGTTGTCCCCGCCCCTTCTTCTCATCCCAGCGGGGTGCTCGGGTACATAGGTGGGTAAAACTTGTGCATCTTCGCCATCCTCTCCTCCCTGATGACACACCGCCTTCGCTGCATGCTGACTGATGGTGGGCAAAGGTGACTGAGAGGGTGTGCAGGTGAAAGACTGAGAAAGCTGTGGCTCTTCGTACTCCTCCTTGACACCGTTGTCTGCTGGTGTATCCCCACCTTTAGAGAATGGCTTGATGATGGCTGTCTGATTCGCCTCGACTGGATCCTTTTTTTTCACGTGGAATGACATCCTCTTCCACAGGTTTGGTCTGTATCCCCGCTCATTCTGTGTCCATGTAACCGACTTCCCATTGGAACTGAAAATCACATAAATGGCAGTAAGTAATCAGTAAGTTGTCAGTAAATATACATGAAAAAAATGTAAGTATTTGGTGTAAACATTTATAATTTATTTCAACATCACACCAGGGTTTTTTTTTTAAACTATTATAATCCATGATGAGGTTCATGTTCCATTTCCTCTCACGAGTATTTCTACTCTCCTATGTTCTATCTTTTGCCTGCTATGTAATATTAAGTCTCTTTGCATGTTCTTTTATCCTTCCTAGAAAGAGAAATCCTTAAAGACAGTGTGGATCCTTTGGGAGTGCGTAACCCAAATGAGGTTACATACTCCCAGCTCTGGGAGCAGTTTTTCTTGGCTTCATATTCAGCCTGTTGCAACAGCTTCTGCTCTACATGTATAAAGCTTAAAGTAGAGATGTGGATGGCTGTGCTCTTAGTTCTACTATATCTAAGCAGATCTTTCATATCTTTTGATGGACTTATGAACAGAAACAACTAAAGAAGGTGACTGTATTTTTTTTTTTCAAATCAGCAGTTAGTTAAACCTCATATCCACCATATCATCCCAGTCTGTAGCTGTCCCATTTTAGCTTCAACTCAATCATATTTTTACCTTGTTGTACACTATAGCATTGCTAATGTAGTGTGCAACTCCTATCACACTTTATTTATGGAAAATATCATCGGAAACATGTGCCAAAATGGACTCATATTGCTTGTTATTATAAATTAGAAAGCACTAAATAGAATAGATTTTATCTCACAATGCATCATTATACAGTTACTAATGGAAAAAATAAGCTACTACTTAAGGAGTTCACTCTAGTTTAAATGCTATGGAGAGTAGGAAACAAACTTTAAAAATTCAAAATGGAGATAGTCCTACAGTACTTGGCCTCATTTCATCTTATAGCCATACCACCCTGAGCATGCTCACTCTGGTCAGTACTTGGATGGGAAATCACTTGGGAATACCAGATGCTGTAGACTTGGGGCATGTGGCTCAGGTGGTAGAGTGGGTTGTCTACCAGTTAGAAGGTGAACTCAAGTTTATCCTATTACAATCATCACAGTGTGTGTGTGTGTGTGTGTGTGTGTGTGTGTGTGTGTGTGAATGTCAGACACAGCACTTAAGCATAGACAAAAGCGCTGTATGTTAAACCTATTGATTCATAGGCTCACAGCTATGTTAATAAAATCTTTGTTTGTTTTTCTTATCTCTATATATACATTAAGGCCAGCTTGTACCTTATGTTGTCCTGCGTAGATCCACGACGTCGAAACAAGTTGGCCATGCTGCTAGAAGGTTTGCCAGATTTGGCAGCTTTCTTAGCATCGCCCACATGCATGCGCACAACTGTGGATGTGGTGAAAGCGCTGCGGACATTTTTCTCAGGCTTGGCGAGCATGATGTACACCTGATAATGGAAATGAGCAAGAAGAAAGTGTAAAAAAAAAATGTGTGAAAAGGGATAATGCCAAACAAGATAACAGAAAATCTTTAGATTTTTAGGGTTTTTTTCTTTCTTACCTTGGGGACAAACATGCAGCAGAGAGCCACTGTGGCACTGAGGCTGACACTAAAGCACATGGTTATGATCTTGTAGTTGGAGCCAAAGTAAATAGGAACAAAGGCCAGCCAGATGATACAGGTGGTGTACATGGTGAAGGCAATATACTTGGCCTCATTAAAATTAGCTGGTACATTACGAGTCTGTGTGAGAAAAGGGAGTATGGACAACTTCAAGCAAGGTGTGGTAAAGTAAAAAGAACAGTACATAGGAAGGAAAAGTGAGTAACAAAAACATATAAACTTAACCGAAAATCTTAGTAAGCCTTGCATTATTGACTAATGCTATGCTGAAGTACCTTGAAGGCGTAGAAGGTGCAGCTGAGGATAAGCAGGCCATTGTAGCCCAGTGGCGCTACCACCCCCAGAGTGGTCAGATTGCAGATCAAGTGCACCTCACGGATACTGGGGTAATCATAGATCACCTAAAGAAAGGAAGAAGCTTCTCTAGTTGTATAAATAAATGTGCATGACCATTCCCCATATTACAAAGGAAACACACACATACCTGTGGTGGCTCTATGATGAGAAGTGCCACAATAATCCCCAGCTGCAGGAGTATGAGTAGGAAGGCGATGACCAATTGTGCGCAGGCGGACATAAAACGCGGTTTCTTGGTACAGATCTTCTTTTTGCTGCCTGCCAGGATCCGTGCTATGCGGTTGGTCTGGATCAAAAATAGATCAGATGGTTATGCAGGCTTCAATTACATCGACTGTGAAGAACACATCTTGCACTGATTCATGACAATAATCCCCTTCCCAGTTCTTCAGCAGCAACCTCAGCCCACACTCAGACCCTCAACTTCTACCATGCTCCTCTTACAATTGGCTATCATTCAGTCTCTGGAGGTGGCTCTCCCAGCATTAATCTAGAGTTGCCATTCTATTTATGCTTGAAAACATAAGACAACAACAGCAGATAAGCAGTTTGATTAAAAGTGGTTTATAAAGAGAAATACAGAAAAATTTGAAATTTTGTATGAAATTAGAAAGCCCTTGCCCTGTCAAAATTATAAAGTCCTTTAAAGTCAGTCATTTGACACTCATAGAAAAAACATCTTCTTTGAGTAATTTAGTCTTCCATCCCATGAAGCTCTCTACGCACTGCTCTTGAGCTAATCTGAAGGCCACATGAAAGCTTGGAGGTTTGTAGCGACTGACTCTACAGAAAGTTTGTAAACTTTGCTCACTGTGCCCTTCAGCGTCCGCTAACCCCGATTTTAAGTGGCCTACCACTTCATGGCTGCGTTGCTGTCATTCTCACTTGCTACCACTTTGTTATAATAAGCTTGCAGTTGCCTGTGGAATATTTAGCAGTGAGGAAATTTCCCAACTGGAATTGTTGCACAGGTGGCATCCTGTCACGGTACAACGCTGGAATTCACTGAGAGCGACCCATTCTTTCACAAATGTTTGTAGAAGCAGTCTGCATGCTTAGCTGCTTGAATTTATGCACTTGTGATGATGTAAGTGACTGGAACACCTGAATTCAATGATTTGTACAGGGGAGTGAATACTTTTGGCAATATAGTGTTGTGGTACGTTTTGCAGGCTTGTTTTGATAACTTCTTAACGGTGCAGCTCAATTCCAACATCCTGCACTGAAAGTGCCAACGAGAAACAAATGTGACAGTATTTAAATAGAACAACTACACTCTTTAGTATACTATATATTAAACAGGTATAATAGTGATAGAGGGATGGTGATATATGGAAAATGAGATCAGGAGTATACACATAAATTAGATTTTGAAATTTCTGATCCTAAAATTAAATACTGTAGAATATCTATTTTAGTGCTTAAAAGAACAAGCTGATTTCAAATCCAGCTGATACACAATGAGCACCAGTTTTAACTCACTTAGTTTCATAGGAAGTGAAAGAAGGCGCTAACGTGCATATACTTTGTGTGCTTGTTCCTCTACCTTCTGACAACTAAACAGAAAAAGTACCTTGGTGACGAGAGCTGAGTAGCTCATGGCAGGGGACAGTCCGATTCCCAGCCGCTGGAGGTAGCAATAGACAATGTGCGGCTTTGCAATAAGACTGAAAGTACACAGGTAGCCCAGACATATTCCTGCCAGAATAATGTAGCAGAGCTCCCGACTGGATGACTTGACAACAGGGGTGTCCCAAAACCTACAGATAAATGAAACATCTAGATTCAAATAGCTGATAAAAGCTACGCAGAGCACCGCAGTGACTGTTTTACTTTGTCTAATTAAATGTTAGTCATACAAAAGCATGAGACATTCAATACAGCAAAGGATGTATTGCATATATCACTAACAACCAGTTGCAAACAGGGACCTCAGACTTTAAAAACATCTACAGAGTCGCAGTAAAACACCAACAGTAGGTCAAAATAAACTGATGTTAGCCCTTGCTAGTCCTGAATATGTATGTAAACATCCTGTACATTCATAGTTAAATGTATAGATACTGGCTCCAATTACTTGATGAAAACCGATGTAACAAAAAGTGTAGCCATGAGCCCCAGGCAGGCAAAGACTACAGCAGCAATGGGCTCTGGATCCCCCCAGCGGACATACTGCACTGGAATTGGCTCACAACCTGAGGGGTGCAGAGAGATCATGATTAGTGAGAGAAAAAGACATGAAAAGTTTCATACAAAAATGCGATGCATTTGTAAGCGAAATATTAAAACTAGTGTATTTGTGTATTTTCATGAAATAGACAACAGACTGTAGCTTACTCCAGCAATAGATTTTCACTCATGTTGCAACACTGTGGGCATCAACAATGTAAATATTGTGTGTAAAATTTAAGGAAAAATATTTTTTTCAAACTAGAGAGGAAATAAAATATGATAGGACAGTTTACAAAGAAATCTGGATCCAGGTCGCTTTATATGTGAATACTATTTTTGTTGATTTCTGTGTAGTAGTGTGTCTTTGTACAGAATGCTAGGGCTGTTACTGGATGTGGTCCACCGTCACTGCGGTGGACCCAAATTTCGTGGCTCCTCTGACCGCTGTGGAAACCATGTATGTGTAAGTGAAAGTGCCACAGACAAAGTAGTGCATACCAGTGAGGTCATCTGTGGGCCAGGAGCCAAGTTCACAGGCTCGGCAAGTGTACTCATCAAACACGAACTCGTTCTCTTTGCAGGGAGTGCAGGTCCAACAGCAGCTCACCTCTCCTTTACGGATCACCTGGAGACACAGACACACCAGTGTGAAAGACTGGAAAGGTCTCAAAGCTCCAATGACAATTTCCTGTAGGTAATCTTACCCTCTGACTGCTCCACATGCTAAGAAAATGAGAATTTGTTCACCAGGGGAGCAAATGAAGAAAAAAAAACGTCCAGAAGGTAATTGAGTCTCATTATTAACAAAAAACTTTCCTCACCATAGCAACACGTATATGAAGAAGTGTAACTGGAAAAAGGAAAGTGGAAGTGTGGAGGGTTAGTGGTTAGGCTGAGGTCTGGAGTTTTAATCAAAATTACTGACATTTTTTTGTGGAGTTTCCCATTTCGGGAAATTTAATTTTACAAAGGTAGGCTGCCTTTGTGGGTGAACATGATTAGGAGCCTCATTTACTCCTTTTTCTCCCAGTCCAAAATATGAACACTGACCTTTACCCTTTAGATGTACAGCTGAGTCTTGTCCTGTCGAGGTGGCTGTTTGGTTTTTCCAATATGGAGGTTATTAACAGTCATTAACACAAGCATAAACTTAAGAGCAAATCTGACATGCTTGTGAGAGGTGATCGTATTCTAAGTTCTATTTCTTTCACTACGTGTATTTTTCAGCCACTACCAGAAAACTTACAAACATATAAAATGCCGTACCTTGTCGTAGTTCTATGACCATTTCCCCACAACAGTTGAGAAATGGTTTAAAATGTAAATAGTACAAATTTAGAAAACAAACAAACAAAAAGATTATGTCAGTTTCAGCATTTTGATATGTTGTCTCAGTACAATTTTCAACTAAAGATAGGGTTTGATTGTTTTGCATTGCACTTCGCTTTAGATTTCACTCAGCATTCGAACAGGCTGCTTCTGTAGCGGTGCACTGCTGCACATAAACAACAGGGTGTCAGAAGTAAAGAGGGATTCATATTAGAGACTTTTGGGAAAAATACTGGAGAGGGACACTTCAGTGTTCTTCGTGATTTGAATTAGCTGGAGGAAGCTTAAAAAGGTCCAGATGGGAGATGATAAAAGCCTCAACAAAGAGCTTTGCTGAATCCCTGGCAGAGTACTCGAGGATCTGACTGGACCAGTTTTAGAAATTGTGAACCTGTGGGATCAATTTAAGGCTGCTGTGTGGGTCGTGCTTTTTGAAAGATTTCTTCATTCTAACTGTCCCGAGTTCTCTGGTCCATGGTTATATGTGGTCGTATGGCATCATGAATTATGAGTGGTATCAGAAAGAGAAGGAAAATGTAGCAAAACTCAATTTTCATAATCCACCCTTTAGTTTGATGCACACATCCAGTAATTTACATTTTCTTGGGGTTTGATATATGCTCTCATCATGATTGTGTGTACAACTATTGCTACAAACTGTTAAAAAAAAAAGAAAAAAAAAAGCCAAATATATTATAGATTCAGATTGTGAGTATTAAACCTCAGCAGTGTAACTCTGGCCCTTGAGTGCACTGAAGGGGTTCATACCTTAATCTGTGCCTTCTGGCAGGGCTCAGAGCAGACTGACTGGATGATTTCACTGTTGTTACTCCAGATTTCTTCATCATTCATCTTTAGGCCACTCTGATCCCAGCTTCCCACATGGATGTAAGCGTATTCATCTTCACCAGTCTGCTTGAAGTTCATGATTTCGTACCTGAGGAAGACATGCAGTATAAACACACATTTAACAGCAATTCATACTTTCCTTTCCCCTTTTTTCTGTCTTTGCCATCACAGGCCTTACCTGCCGGGTGAGTCTCCATTCTGGTCAAAGAGGATGGCTTCCCCAGATACACCAGTAAAGTTGGTTTTCATCAGGAAATCTAGCAGCTTGCGACCATCAATGGGACGCATGTTCTCACACAAACCCTGTGGAAGAAAAAGCAATGTCACTGCTGTCACAACTGATGTAAAAAGCACTTAAATGTTCACTCTCAGTCCTCATACCTTATATCCTGGACAAAGTGCTTGTTGCATGGCATGTAGGCCATAAGCCATAGAATAAATGGCATTTATGACAAAGCCCATCTTGGTGTCTTGGGCATACTGATGCCGCAGAGACTCTCTCCCTGTGGACAGGAAGGAGATAGACAACAGAAAACCCTTGTAATGACAGTATTTTACTGATTCGTTAAAAGTGTCTAAGTAGGTGTTTTACTAACAAGTGCAAGTTTGGTTGTAAGCAGTGCTCTCCTGTGGATGTCCCTTCAACCTGCACTGGAAGCGGTGCTGCCAGAACTCGGGGAACCATGGGTTCCTCAGGTTAGCGTCAGGCTTCAGGTTCAGGTAGTAATCATCAAACCAGGTCACATACGCCGACTTTAACTTTATAGTGATTCCACCGGCTGCTTCCTTCTGGTAGCCATTAGTCACATCATACCTATCAGCCCAGCCATCGCTGGACAGGAGGAAGGGAAAATTAGAAAAGAGTAAAACAGCTAGTTCAGGTTAATACTGTTACTATTAAGATGTTATTCTTCCTATTTTTTATTATCATTATGCTTCATTATTTATTTTATTATTTATTTATTTCATTTTTTTTTTTTTTTTTTTTTTTTTGTTTTTTAATTTTTTTTTTTATTTTTTTAAAACTTTTTTTTTGTGTCATTGATT
>VUQG01010198.1:5414-17519 GCA_015106755.1 Etia nguti | reverse complement strand
TCAAAAAAAATTTTTTATTTAAAAAAAAAAAAAAAAAAAAAAAGAAAAAGGAACAATCCTGCCAAAATCTGGCACTTAACTCTCATCAAGAGGGATTTATTTCATAATTGTATGTCCTGGAGCCACTGAGACGTTAAAAAAGAGGCAGTAAATATATGGAAACCCTTTTGAATAAAGATAAGATTGATGCATTCAGAGTATATTTTCTTGTGATTAGTTACGATTTGTTATACTGACGTTTGCTTTATGGGGAGTATTTGTGAATTGCAGCCTGGCGTCTCATTGTCGACAAAGGACAACAATAAATATGAAAATGTATTACTTTATTGCTGGAACATTAAGTAAAGTTTAGAAACCTGCTGTAAGAATGTCTCCCCTGACTTAAGCATTAATGAAATCAGGAGACAAAGCAGCCTGATACAAAAACAGTTCAAAGCTTGTGACAATGATCAATTTATAATTTTGTTAATTAACTGATATAATTATCAGTTGTACAGTAACAGACATTGACTTTGGTATGTTTGTGGGCATGGATGTAAAGACACAAGCACATTTTAGAATTATTGCTTCAGAAGGCTTTTTGAATTTTCGATATATTCAGCTAAGCTCCTTCTATTTTTAAGGCACGTCAGAATATAAGTAAATAAAGATGCAATGCTTTTTTTCTACCCCCTCAGAGGTAAACTTAAAAATAACTGAATCAGATGAATGAATGAGGAGTCACGTGCTTCCTGATGACTAAAAAGCTTTAAACTAGATTCTTCAGATGCAACTGGAAAAGAGCTGTACCTATATGTATATATATATATGGTCTTTGGCAGGAATAGATTAAAGCAGAATAACAGAAAAAAAAACCCACTAACACTCTGACATACACAGTCTTACCTTCAGTGTGTATTGCTGACACGTAGCTCCAGTTGTATCTCTTGACAATGTCCACCATTGCTCTGGCCTGTTGCATATCTGATGGTACTACTCTCATGAAATATTTATATAGGCTCTGTTGGAAGAAATTTACATGATCACAAGTCTGGCAGTTTAGCTGGCTTATCTGCATGCAACAGCTCGTCTACTAGCTTGCATATTCATTCCTTATAATCTTTACACCATACCCATCGCTGTGCGCTAGCTTCAAGCAGATTCTCAAAAATGAGATCACGTTTTATCGAAATGTCAACATGATGTAAACCAAGCTTAAGTTTTTAGATTGGTTTGTGTTATTGTGTTTTACATGAAATTCATTTTTATCAAAACAAAAACAAAAAACACAAAGCAATAACTGTTTTTTTTGTTTTTTGTTTGTTTGTTTTTTCCTGCCACACTTGCCACGCATGTCCTCACACTTTGATGAGGACATGCTTACTGCTTTGTTATTCAGTGTGGATTTAAAGTTTGCAGCTCTGTTGTTAGCGAGTTTGTTGACTAGCCTTACCTTGTCACTGAGATCCATGCTGGTGGCTGAGTATGCTATCTGTGGGATGTTGAAGAGCTGGAGGAGATTTTGCACCTGGATGGCCACAGAGCTGGAACCTGGTCCAATAAGTCCCACAATAGGCTTCTTCCCCTGAAGAAGCATGCTCCCTCCTTCTGCCGTGCATCTGCCCTGGCTCTCCTCCTCGTCGCTGGACACTAGTGTGTCCCGAATAAACTCAATACTCTGTTCCAGTGCCACGGCGGAGTGCCAGCATGAATCCCTGGTGTAGAAAGACTGAGTTAGCAATCACACTGTTTTGGCAGGAATTATGGGAACATGAGGTGAGGATCGCACAGTCTGTGCTTCAATGATTTTAGGGAAACCACTACACAAAGACAATTTCAAAATTCCTCAGAAGTCTGGAATTCAATGTTTTGGAAATCTGTGTTAATCAGAGCAGGTCAGTGTCTTTTAAGGTCTTTATAGTACAAAATTCCCACTTTGTTTTCCATGAGCTGTTTCAGAGACACATAACTGGTCATCACAAGCAGGCTTGTTGCTGACTTCAAAATGCTGCTCGGGTTGTATATATAGAGAAGCAGTCTAATGTTGCTTTTGAATACTGCATTTACTTCAAAAGAAACTACACTCTGCCCTTATGTATCATGCTGCTTTTGTGGCTTAATTCCTCCAGCTACAGTTCACTTGCTTGCACTCAGCCCTCTTCACAGTCTATTTGAAAGTTTGCTTGGTTCTCCTCTGATGCCTAATTAACATCTCCCCGATGTACTTTGATACCCTCTATTCATTTAACCCAAGTTTAGAAGCCTATGGATTGCTGAATTCTTAAAATATCATTCTGTGTCAAATATAATATTACAATTTATCTCATAATGAACAGGTCTGTAAGCCAACCAATCCTTTGAATAAAAATTCTTCATTGTGTAAATATTGTGTAAGGCTGGCTACAATGTTCTGCCAAAAAAAAAGAAGACAACACAGTGAGCTCTGGGAATGCTGACCTGATCTCGCAGCCCAGGGTGATGTTGGGAAGGATGGTGGGGTCTGCATTAATTCGGTCCAGAGTGTGCATCATGGCTTCTACTCTCTGGATCCCGTACTGCTCACGGACCGCACCACACTTTCGCTCATGGACCTGATCATCACAGATGGATCATTTACATTTGTGACACTAACCCCCTTAATGCCTAGTGTATCATATGTGATTTGTTCCCCCCCAAAACTAAAAATGTAAAAATGGCAAATTTTCACTTTTTTTTTAATCAATAAATTGCAAACAAAAAAATAACAAATGCAGGATGGAGCAAATATAATATACAAATTAAAACTCATATATGCAAATATTAATATTTTATTTGTTTTAATTGTCAGAAGGTTTTAATTTTCTGGCGTTTATTTTACGACTCGGGCTTTGAAGGGTTACACTGAGATGTGTGCAGGCACATGCACAAAAACACACACAGAGACACACCATAATGTACCTTATCTGCAGGTGGTTGGTGGTGGACAGAGAACAGAGCTCCTATGATAATATCACCAGGGATATGTGCCAATACCCTTCTCTCGTTGTTCTGGGCATTGACCCCAACCTGGTCTTTCAAGCCCAGCCAGCTCACATCAGTTCCCAGCAGCACAGCCACCGCTAACAATCGCACATATAACTTCAGGATGTGTCCCATCCCCGTGGTCCTCGTTACACCTCCCGCCATCCTCTGCCCACTTATAGCTGAGGTTCAGCTGAGTATTTTGCGTTTGGCATTGTGCTTGTAGAGCCAAGGGCAAGGGTTGGATTCCTGAACAAGAGCATTATAGAATTATTTTAAAACATAAAAGTTCAGACAGCATTTTTTAGGTACAATAAAAATGAAAAATGTTTTCACTTTTTCTATGCTGTCTGTGGTGCTGAAACGCCAGTGCATCTTGCAACTTAGGTAAAAGTGACATAGAGCCAGGTGTTTCAGTGGAGTACTACAACCTACTTAAAACTCGGAAATCTCCTCTGCTTTAATAATTCATCAACAGCCACAGAGCGCTTCACATAAGCGAACTAAATGAGAGCTTCAGCCTACCTTATTTCTGCCCGTGCAGATGATATTCCTTCCGAGATCGTTTCCATTACCAAGGAGCAATTTTTTAACAAATAAAAAGCGCTGCGCACTGCCTGGTTACAGCACACTGCAAATAGCAGCAGATAATGCCCGTTATTGGAACATGCTTGACTTACTGACGCACACGACAGCCCCCCCTCCTACTCCTTTACCTCCTCCTCCTCCACCACCACCACCAAAACAGTGGAAAGCATGGAGCATCAACAGAAGGTATAACGATGGAATTCTCCTACAGGGGAGCCGCTTAGACGCACTATTAAAAGACAAAAACAAAGCTGTGGAAGGGGGGGGGGATAAAGGGAAAACAGAGGTGTGAGATCATCCGCGTGCCTGCGTCTTTTAATTGTTACCACCTCTTAATGATATCTTTATAACTAGACGACCCCCACTCATTTGAATTTGTAACAGTTCATTTCCTCTGATTATATAAAAAGAAGTTTCACTAATGAATGAACAATGATTCAGTCTCATGCTTTTGTTTGTTATGAGTAATTGTGTTTTGTGCCCATTCACAATTCACCATTTAAAAAATACTTCACTTATCTCGATATTTAAATTCGTCATTCCCAAATGAAACCTGGGTGGAGTTTGGACTGCATGGAAAATAACAATATCTACAAGGGAAGAGGGGATGAACTGATTGTTTCATGGAATTCAACTGCAGCTCTTTCCCTCTCTTGCTTTAGGACAGAATTTTAAATTACAGGTCTTATTTCGACAAAACTGACACCTCTCTCTGCTTCAGTGCATTTCTTTTAATGACATTCTGTTTTCGGAATAATAATTTATTTTATTTTTTTTAAAGGAAGAAAGAAAGAAGAAAACCTGTGGCGTTACCATGCAAACCAGCCTGTAATCTCAATGTTGGAAGTAGAATCCAAGAAATCCCACAACTTGCGTGTTGATCATTTTCACCTCAACAAAAGTGTGTTTAATGTGTTGTTTTTGATGATCTGCATCATCTGTATCTGAAAATAGAGAGGAAAGTATAAGAACGGTGGGATTCCCTAACTTGGTTAGGGAATATAAATGTGAAAAAATAGTCACAGATTTGTTTGATTTAGTTACTTGAATGCAACGCCAAGCTTTAAGAGACCACACTTTAGCTATTCGCCTTAAGCTATTCTTTCCAAGCTCCTTAGACTACGATGACCTGGATGACTGAGAACCTTCACAGACATATTCGCCTTAAAGAAATACAACAGGCTATGGGGAATCTAGCCACGACGTCAGAGGCCAAGGGAGTAGACTTTGATATAAAGATATTTAGCAAAATCCATCTGAGCTATTAAAATCCAGGAATGAATGCTGTCATATGTGTACACAGACAAACCTAGAAGTTAACCTGTTCGCTGGTGTCCGATTTTAGTGTTTTACTGTACATAAAGACAATTCCACCATAAACTGGTAACGAAAACGTGCAAATTGGCGCATTAAAAATCACCAGAATGCAGGAACTTCATTCTTTGATGCTCAAAATTATCCGGGGGAGGATTTCCCCGGATAATTCTGAAAGCCGTGTTAATTTGTCCACCCCCATTTAATGTCGCATCCAGTGCACAAATGAAACAAAAGTAACTTACAATTTACAATCACTTATTTACATCTTAGTAATTTCACCAAAATATACATGCATTTTCTACAATGTGTCAGTGAACTCGAAAATAATATCTGCTTCTGAGCTGAGGTTTGTTTGTTGCCTTGGGAGACGGGCAAAAAGAAAAGGTAGGCCCAGTGAAGGAGCAAGACGATATTTATGGCTACGTAACGCCCTCTGGTGGGGACTCGCTTGTCGACACGGGTAATGTCCCAATCCCGTGAACATCACATGGAAATTTTTCCGCAAAGTGAAAAAGTTGAACTTTCCAGTGAATTTGAGATAGCAGTGGAGATAACACAGACATTTAACGTTTCTTCTGAAAGAGCACAATAAAGCTTTCAATAGTATTGCCACAATAAAGCTATTGCTTATGGCAGTTATCTTATCAGCTCGTCCTATGAAGTTTCCTGCGTAGCGCACTATGGATGTTTACACCGGGTTCAGGGTCATACGACCACAGATATTAAAGGGGAAAAAGTTAAAATAAATAAATAAAAAGTAAAAAAATCCATAAAGGACCTTTTGGAGAATGCTTGGTTACACTGCAGTCTATATATAAATAGCCTACCACATACCAAAGTAGGAGCTTTGTTTTTTAAAATCACAAATGCAATGAAAATGTTAATCCTTAGTTTATAGTTTGAAGTTATTTGGTTATTTAGCAGTGATTACTCACTGATTTTCATTAATGTCACAAAAAGGAGAGAAAAGACAACATGAAAACAGATAAACATATGAAAATGTGTTTTTATGTTTGCTTGTCTTTGTTCATTTTTCTCCTGTGGTTTGGGTACTGTCATGGTGAGTTTCATCCCGTAATGGCAGGAAAAACTGTTTATTTTAGTATGTGAGTGTGTAGCTCTGAAACACATAACCAATGAAAATAAAGAAAGAAGAAAACTAATTCTTACCATAATTATTTCAGTTTTACATCACTTTGATTATGTCTGCATCGCGCACTGTAGGCTAGATACTGTTATCCCCATTCGAAGTCTTATTTTTCATGGTAGAGTGCCAAACCCTCCCCACCCCCATCCCCTGAAGTGAGGTTGAGCAGCATGTGATTGCCTCTACAAAAAGAGGTGGGGGTAATGGGCGAGGATTTAAGCCAAGAATTCATAAAATTGCTGGTTAATTTCTTGGTCTTGGTCTAAAGTGAATGATAGCTGTAATGTGGTCACTGGAAATCGTTTGTTTTCTTCTGTGTTTTGTACCCAGCTATCAACAGTTTCCCCGCCTGTGCGCAACTCAGGAAGCCCTGCGCACCAAGGAGTGCTGCCCGCCTTGGGAAGGAGACGGCTCGGCCTGCGGTGCCAGCTCGGGACGGGGCACCTGCGAGGATGTGGTGGTCTCTGCCCAGGCCGACGGGCCGCAGTACCCCTTCTCGGGGCTGGACGACAGAGAGAAGTGGCCCTTGGTTTTCTACAACCGCACATGCCAGTGTACTGAGAACTTTATGGGTTTTAACTGCGGGGACTGCATGTTTGGCTACTTTGGTGAGAACTGTAATGAGAAGAGAGAGTCTCTGAGGAGAAATATATTTCACCTGTCCAGAGCAGAAAGAATCAGACTCGTGTCTTATTTGAACTTGGCCAAGCAGACAATTAGCAGGGACTATGTTGTGGTGACGGGAACCTACAGGGAGATGCAAAACGGCTCCAACCCAATGTTTGCCGAAGTGTCTGTGTATGACGTGTTTGTGTGGATGCATTACTACGTGTCCCGGAATGCGCTCCTAGGCGGGCCGGGGAATGTGTGGACCGATGTGGACTTTGGCCACTGGGCGCCCGCATTTCTTCCGTGGCACCGAGCATACTTGTTGCACTGGGAGCACGAGATCAGGAAGCTGACTGGAGACATGAGTTTCACCATCCCGTACTGGGACTGGAGGGATGCCCAGGGCTGTGACGTGTGCACAGACGAGCTGATGGGGGGCCGGAGCACACAGGATCCCAGTCTTATCAGCCCCGGCTCGGTCTTCTCATCCTGGAGGGTAATCGCATTCACCTACTCTCACTTTATTAAGGACAAGGCAACCTTTCTTTACGCATACGGCAAAAAAAATGTTAACATAAAATGCACATTAAATAAATACAGTACTGCTTTTGCAGTGAGCTTTTGGTCTCGTACAGTCAACTCTGAGCAGGACTATTTTCAAAGTGTTCTAATTTAAAACACATTTTCTTTGCATGCTCTGTACTGTTTAATGTCTGAATCCACAGATCCTCTGCTCCCAAGCCCAAGACTACAGTGCCAGAGGTGTGCTGTGCGATGCTAGGGAGGAAGGGCCCCTGCGTCGTAACCCTGGAAACCACAATCGCAATTTGGTGGAACGACTACCAACTTCAGATGATGTGGAGTTCACTCTGAGCCTGACCAACTATGACACCGGACCAATGGACCGCAGTGCCAACATGAGCTTCAGAAACACTCTGGAAGGTCAGATAAGCCTGACCACATATACAAACCCAGACTGCAATTTACCACTCTGCACTCCTATTTTTCACTATCACTCATACAGTCTTTGCTTTTACTGCGTTATTTTGGTTCTCTGCCTGTCTCTAGGCACCTGAAATGTGTAGGCTGCCCTTGATTTCTCTAGTTATTTGCAGTTCATTTTGAGGCCTTTGAACTGATTTTTGCACATACAGTGAAAGTGAAATTTGGTTACAATTATCCTCAAATTGGAGTGTCCAGTGTTAAAATTCACTCAGTAAAATGCATCACAAAAAAATAAAAAAAACTAGTCTCTCTTGGGTTTACTAACATATAATACCTGTGTAGGGTTAAAGTACCTTCAGGATTGCAGCAGCGTTTTGCACAAATTCAGCTATCATAGAAAGAAAGGTGACTAATCATTAAACATTTACAGAAATGTGACAAAATAAAGGACATAAAGTTTATTAAGGTGTTCGGACATAGTGTTCCACCCAAACTGCATCAGTAACTTTGACTATAAAAGCATCTTGAACACTACTAGGAGGGATGGAAAGATATTCTCTAATGAGCGTTTATGGTGATAGCATAAAGCTCTGTCTAGCAGGTTGGTCCAAAATCCCCAATAGCTGTGTAGTTGTGTTGAGATCTGTTCCCTGCAAAAGCCACACCATATGATTTACATCATCCGTAAATTTCTTTTGACTGGAGGTTAAATATCAACATGGTTTCAAAGGCTAGCTTTAGAAGATTAGAACATATTCACATATATCATACTTTCTAATAAAGAAAAAAGTTGTAAGCTGTTAACTTGATTTTCCGACTTCTGTATTGAAGTGACACAACTTATGTAAATAAAAATTGAATTTGATTTTGTGTAACATCAAAAACCAAACTACATGCTGCTACGTTTGTCAAGCTGATGAGACACTTTTCATTGTATAGGATTTGGAGATCTCCGGACGGGGTTGGGAAGCAGTTCTCGTTTGGGCATGCATGCTGCTTTACACGTTTACATGAACGGATCCATGTCTTCAGTGCAGGGCTCTGCGAACGATCCCATATTTCTGCTTCATCATGCTTTTGTTGACTGGTGAGAGACAGAAACACCTTAAAAAAACAGAAAACCATACATTTGAACTCAATGCTTGAACTTCACACTGGTACTGTATTTGTTTTGGTCCCTGTTAGCATTTATGAGCAGTGGCTCAGGAGGCACAGACCATCTCCATCCCAGTATCCAGAGTCAAATGCTCCTATAGGGCACAACAGCGAATACCACATGGCACCATTCCTACCTCTGCACAGGAACAGAGACTTCTTCATTTCCAGCAAAGACCTAGGATATGAATACACCCACCTGCTAGATGCTAGTGAGTTACCCTATGAATGCCTATGCCAGTCCCTTTTTATCCCTTATTATTCTTCTCTTCTCCAATCATTGAACATTTATTGAATTCACCAAACAATGTTCTAATCTCAAACACATATATCTGCTTTTAAAGGCTTATAATTTTGCCCTTAGGGGTTTAGGTCATTTACTTATCTTGCTTTATTGAAACCTAAAAAGTAAAGTCTACTGTTTTGCCTACTTTGACATAACCAGCTATGTCCTCTTTGCAGGTCAAAAGCTAGCAGAATCATTGCACCCTTCCCTCGAGGAGCTGCGGGACGTGTGGCCGTGGCTGCTTCTTGCAGGGCTTTGTGGAGGAATTTTGACAACAGCCATAGCTGCTGCGGTCCTAACTACAAAACGATGGTACAAAGGATCATCCTGGTTGCGTGCTAGAAGCTGGAAACATGCATTTTCTCTCCCTGAAGTACAACCACTTATCCGGAGCAAAGAAATAGAGGAAACCAACCAACATAATTACCAAACAACTATCTGAAGGCAAAGCCTGTCTAGCTTAGCCTTATTGATCTATGAATTTTAATATCAAAGCACTGTGAATTTTTACTTTGAACTATATGCTAACTAAAAACAACTTCTATGATATCTGATATTTAACTGTATTACAAGTGGGAATAAAAACCTGTGCATGCAGTAACTTTGAAAAAAATGGATTATGGGCCATGTTAAGCTTTAAACATTTTCCTCCTACAACTTGTAAGTTGTCAAACTCTACCGAGAAGATCATTTCAGACGTAGTCTTTACAACTTTTATGTTTTTTTTTTCATGGGAATTTTCCATAGTGACTCCTCACATTTATTCTCTAGATTTCATACAGTTTAGCTGATTACCTTGAAAATCAGATCTGGAGTGTCTTGCGTCAGCCATATATACACAAACATTTATTATGGTTTATTAAAAGCATGTCATATGCATATATACACAACTGCAATTGAGAGTTTCATCAGAGCCTTTTTTTTCCTTGTTATCTTTATGTGGGAGTTGACTGAGCCACATTTTGATTAATGTTTGAATTGATTCATGTTTGTAATGTGAAAAATGTTTTTGGGAAGAGAGAGAGAAAAAGTTTTATCTGCTTAAAAGTGAAAAACCGAGACTTCAACAGCAACGGGATTAGGTTCAGTTTTCTAACCTATGACAAATGCAATAGATTCAAAAAAACCACAGTGACATTTGTAAAAGTCCTTGCAATTCCAAAAGTCGATGCAGTTCAAAAACTTCTTTTGAAAGGTCACACCTACTTTCATCTCAAAAAAGCATTCTGCTTCCCATACGCTTTCACTCATGAAAGAGCGTGAGATTAAAAGAAAACCCTGTTCTGCATGTGTTATACACCGATAGGCCACTTTATTAGGTACACCTATTCAGTTTCTTGGTAACGCAAATATCTAATCAGCCAATCACACGGCAGCATATCAATACATTTGCAGATGTAGAAATTGGTCAAGATGTCCTGTTTGAAGTTCAAACCGTGCATCAGAAATGGGTAGAAAGAAACATGAGTTTAAATCATCTGTGTGAAACAGAAATATCCTTTTGTACTGTAGATATGAGCCTGAATGTACAGTTGACCACTTCATTAGGTACATCTATTTAACTGCTTGCTAATGCAAATAAACCAATTGCATGGCAGCAACTCAATGCATTTAGGCATTTAGACATAGCAACGGTGACCTGCTGAAGTTCAAACTGAGCATCTGAATGGTGAAGAAAGGTGATATAAGGGTTAAATGGCTTTGAATGTGTCATGGTTGATGGTGCCAGACATGCTGATGTGAGTGTTTCAGAAACTGCTGATCTACTGGGATTTTCCCCAACCATCTCTAGGGTTTACAGAGGCTTTCCAATGCTTACAGAAGATGGTTGGGAAAAAGAAAATGAGCTCCAGTGAACTTTGTGAAAAAGGTTGTTGAAACTGGAGGTCAAAGGAGAATGGCCAGACTATTTCAAGCTGTTAGGAAGGTAACAGCAACTTAAATAACTATATTACAAAACCGAGTATGCAGAAGGGCATTGCTGAATGCACACGTTAAACCTTAAAGCAGACGGGCTACAGCAGCAGAAGGGGCCACTGCTGTGAGCCAAGAATGGGAAGCTGAAGCTACAGTTTTATGTTGGCAGACTTTGAGTCTATTAGTACCAAGTGATGATTGTTCAAATACCTCAGCCTACCTGAGCGTAGCCACCCTCTGGTGGACACTTCATGCAGGATAACTCATCTCATCACAAACCTCAAAACATCTCACACTGGTTTCTTGAGAATGGCAATGGCGGCCTCAATTTAATATAGCACCACTGGGATGTGGTGGAATGGAAAATTCACATTATGCTTGTACTGATGCTATCATGTCAATATGATCCAAAATATCAGGAGTGTTTCCAGGTCCTTGCTGAATTTATGCCATGAAGAATAAAGGCAGTTCTGAAGACAAAAGGTTTATCTAGCAAGGTGTATATGTTTGAATTCAAATTGCGATACAAACCATAAACACCCACTCCAGTTTTAAAATTTAATCTCAGAAGTTTATTTATTTTTTGGTCAGACAAACTGGTTCCCTTTCCTAGAACTTTACTTTTCCATTGCTTCTCCTTTTGCCAAATAACACTTCATACAATCTAAGCCTAGACACATGCTTTCTAGCATAGCATTTTATTATACAATATTTTGCTTAAAATACTTTGTATTTAATTGGCATTACAGTACATTCTCTTTAAAACCACACTACATTGTTTTGACAAGAAATAAGATAAATACAGTATCTGAAAGCAAAACTTGTACAAAATTTACATTGAGTGTAGTGAAGTAAAAAACATCATTTGGAACAAATTTACAATTTTTACTGAGAAAAGTATGGATAGTTAGAGTGCATCTCCAAAGTATATCTCAAGATAATTCTGGTGTGATAGTTCTTGTCTCACAATTGATTCAGAATAAATTTCATAAAACACAAGTTTGGATAACATATTGATGTCAGTGGACAAATCAAGCCAATCCGGGCAGCTTTTTGGTCTGATGTGATAAATTTATGAAAAACAAATGATGGAATAGGAAAAACAAAAGGGGGGGGGGGGGGGGGGGGGGGGGGGGGGAACTAAACCAAAAACACCCCGGGG
>VUQG01010187.1:66342-81871 GCA_015106755.1 Etia nguti | reverse complement strand
TGCTACATGGGCATACATGGAACGCCATAACCAAGTGGCCGGCATAGTATACAGAAACATCTGTGCCGAGTATGGCCTGGAAGTTCCGAGGTCAAAATGGGAGACGCCCTCAAGGGTGGTGGAGAATGACCGAGCCAAGATCCTGTGGGACTTCCAGGTACAGACGGACAAAATGGTGGTGGCTAACCAACCGGACATAGTGGGGGTAGACAAACAGAAGAAGACGGCCGTAGTGATAGACGTAGCGGTTCCGAATGACAGCAACATCAGAAAGAAGGAACACGAGAAGCTTGAGAAATACCAAGGGCTCAGAGAAGAGCTCGAGAGGATGTGGAGGGTGAAGGTAACGGTGGTCCCAGTGGTAATCGGAGCACTAGGTGCGGTGACCCCCAAGCTGGGCGAGTGGCTCCAGCAGATCCCAGGAGCAACATCGGAGATCTCTGTCCAGAAGAGCGCAGTCCTGGGAACAGCTAAAATACTGCGCAGGACCCTCAAGCTCCCAGGCCTCTGGTAGAGGACCCGAGCTTAAAGGATAAACTGCCCGCAGGGGCGAGCTGGGTGTTTATATATATATATATACTCATCAACTAACCCCGACTATTCACCAATCAGGTGTCAATGTCATGTCGTCATATGGCACTAGACAGGCTACACCCTGGATGGGTTGCCAGACCTTTAAACTGCTAACATACTAGCTGTGTTTATCATATTCAGTGTTGGGGTCGTTACCAGAGATGGGCAGTAACGCGTAACGCGAGTAAAGTAAGGGATTACTATTCCAAAAAAAGTAATTAGATTACTGTTACTTTCCCGTTAGTATGCTGCGTTACTGCGTTACTAAACGTGATTTTGTTTGTGAGAGTGTCTCACGACAATGACGTACAAGCGCGCGACGTCCGTGGTAGCAACAGATGTGTGTCGATCAACAATGGATAATATGGAGTGCGGGAGAGAGTACGACCATGAAAAATTAAACTTCAAATCTGAGCAAGCACCTAGGATGCTGCCATGGGAATGTGAAATTCACATAGAAAACCCCGGTAAATTAATTTTCTTAAAAGTAATTCGCTGTGTTAGCATGTTGTCTGTGCAGATGCTTGCAAAGACCTGAAGTTGTGTTAACAGCATAATGCAGCTGTTTCTGTCCTGATCGTGCTCTTGTCCTTTTGTGCAGTATCGCTCCACCATTTTCCTCCTCCCAAACTGGAACTGAAATCAGCTGATTATCAGTGTGTGAAGTGTGGGGAAAAACATGTTTGTTGGACATTATTTTCCTTTTTATCCACCCAGCACACAGTTAACTTAAAAACTTTTGTAACACCATAATTGAAACTGTGATGTAATTACTGAATTTAGTACAGTAATGCGTTACATTACCACGTCACAGGAAAATGTAATGTGAATACAGTAATGCGTTACTTTGTTTCTGATAACCCACTGTCTTGGAGTTTCCAGAACTTTAAACTATGTATCTATTTTATTCTGTTTATCCAGTTCAGGGGGCTGGAGCCTATCCCAGCTGTCACAGGGCGAGAGGCGGGCTGGATGGGCTGCCAGGCTGTCGCAGACCTTTAAATTAATTTTACATACTTTCCCACTGTCTTTGTGTTTGGCAATACCAGACATTGATGCCTCCTTACTGACACATTGTAATAACTTTCTTGATTGCCTTTATATTGTCAAGAAAGTTCTGATACTGACCTTGTTAACAAGCTAATTGATGCCCATAGCAACTCTAGTTCATACAGGCTTCAGCAAAACTCATACAGAAACTCTGGAGGATTTCAAGCAGCCAGGAGGAGCCACAAGTGCTCATGCACAGAGGAAAAAGGGGATGGCTCGATTGTTACTGAAAACATGAACTAAAGAAATCTTAGATAATGATCGCCAAGAGAAAGAGCTGACTCTCAAGCAACCATTCACATACACGACAATGTAATAATAGAGTATTGACAGCAGGTCTAAGCGGGGATGGGTAATGTTATCCTCCCCACCATTTGTTACTGTAAACATCAGTTGTGTTGAGATTATGATTCAGTAAGGACATTTTGAACAGACAGATTGTGTGTCCTTGCATGCTGGGAAGGTCTCAGATAAGAGATGTGTAACACTTTACTCCGATAAGGCTCTCAGTGCGCTCTAATGATGTAAAACTGTCCCACTCCAAACATAATATTACCTGCAGGACCAACAACAACCTTGAACATAAATACATGCATCCACTCTGGGAAATACAGAGAGAAGAAATGACCGCTTAACGCCGTGGATTAAAAAGAAAGAAAAAAAAAGATACAGATGACTCACATTACCACTTGAAAACATTTTAAGACGTGAGAAATAATAAGAGCATTTGCATATGACCTTGCAGAATGTTTTGCTTTGAGAATGAATGGCGCTTCTCCGCGCAGGCATCGAATCAGACAGCTTGATTAAACCCGCGCAGACCCCCCGTTGCACGAGGGCGTTGCGTCTCGCATGTGCGAGCGTACACTCATTTAAAAATCACTTATCATAGCAAATGAGTGTCAGTCAAGGTCTGAGACGCACTACAAAGTCATCTGTCACAGTGTCTTTACATTAATCCTTCCACAAAAAGACACATTTCCACCAGAAGCTGTTTTCACAGGATCTCACATGGTGTTATTTTCACTGGTACATTTCTCCGTGTTTTCGTATAGAAAAAGCCAACCGCTCAGACCCGCACGGTTGAATGGGTGTATAAATATAAAGAATCGGCTAATGGTGTGAAAGTGTTTCACTGTGCCACTAATGCTATGCTTTGGATGAGCCCACAGTGTACACAGTATCTGCTAATTAACCTCCCTTTCTGGCCTCACTTGAGCTCCCACTCCCTGTCACTCTCTTTTTACCCACAAACTCTCGCTGGCTCCGCCGCTCTTCCTCAGTCCCACCTCTTTTTCTGCTCTCTGTTTTACTGTTTTCCATCTTTGGTAATTTGGCCCAAGTTCTTTCTTGTCACCTAACGGATTTCTCTGCAAAGTGAAAAATGACATTTTGGGTCGGGGACTTCAAGGATGGTCAAGTTAATGAATGGCCACCAGATGGCCCTTATTAGGCTAATGTGTTCCCCCTCTCTGCAGCCCCAGTTCTCGCCTGGGGACCTAACTCGCTGGCAGCCTGCATGCGCGTGTGTGTGTGTGCCTGTGCGAGTGTGTGCGCGTCGTTCAGTTAAATCAGGTTAGCATGAGAAGATGGAAGGACGAAGCATCTCAACTGATGGGGTCAACCGTCCACTGCTGTCCCGGTCACTCCAGCGCCCGGCTGACCCCTCGCCCCACCTTGGCCCTCCCCCATCTGACAGCCTGACACCAGGCGCCGCTGCACTCTAGGCTGAAGTTTACGTGCAAAAAAATGAAGGATTCAGAGAATGAGCAGCGAGGCCCTTTCCCCTCCGATCTGACAGCACGTTAATTGCCTCATTTATAATCCCTGCTCATCAAAATGAACAATTGTTATAATGTATACATCTACCACAAAGACCTTTGTTAAACTCCAGAGTTATGCTAAATACGGTAATTAATTGAGTTTAATTTATTAGATTGTCGACAGTGTGTGCTGCCGCTGGGCCTTTGTGTTTCTGTAGGTGAACGCTGTAGCTGCGAGGGATGAGAGCAGAGCTGTCAACCTTTTAAATGAGGGCCGCCGTTAGCTGCTCAACAAGTTACTGGAGGCCTCAACATCTTGTCTCTGTAGCCACCGTGATCCATTATTCAAAGATCCTCACGTCTAGCTGTTTGTGTGCAGAATCAAATCAGTTAAGGAAAATGTATTCTCATGTGTGAATTTTTAACATATGTGGTTGTTGTTTATGGTGGTGCACCGATTAGTGCTGCTGCCTCACAGCAAGAAGTACCAGGTTCAAAGTTTGCATGTGCTTGCCTGCATTTTAATCATTTGTTATTGTTCATCTCTGGCTCTTTTCCACATCATGTCTTTGGTCTTACATCCCTCCCCTCACCTCCAACCCGTCGCACCAGATGGCCGCCTCTCTGTGATCCTGGTTCTGCTGGAGGGTTCTTCCTGTTAAAAGGGACTTTTTCCTTCTCCCTGTCGCCAAGTGCTTGCTCATAGGGTGCTGTCTGATTGTTGGTGTTTTCTCTGTAATGCTGTACAGTCTTTACCTTACCATATTTAAAGTACTGAGGTAACTGTTGCTGTGATTTAGCACAATATAGAGGAAATAAAATTTAACTGAATTCTCTCCAGGAACTCTGGGTTCCTCCTTTAATCATAAAATGCATGAGTTAGGCATGATTGTCTGTATTTCCATCTTAGCCTGCAACAGACTGGTGACCTGTCCAGGTTATACCGTACCATATGAGAGGCTCCGGCCCACCTGTGACCCTGAGCTGGATAAATGGAAAAGATGGATGGATGATTGCTGTTTATTAAGTGGATGCTAATTTGGGCCGCTCATTGTGATGGACCAAGAGAATTATCATCCAAATCTGCAGCCAAACTTGTGAGCTTCAGCTCTTTAATAGGCTGTTTATGTACAGTTCAACTAAATGTGGCAGCTTGGGCTCGAGATGCTCTGAATCAGGGTTGGGCGTTATGAATGATGGCACGCTCGCCCACTGTTGTGCTTAAGAGGATTTAGTGTAGTGAGGCAAATGCTTGGCAAAAAATAGGGGGTGAAAAAAAGAGAAAGAAAATGGTGAGCAAACTGCGTATACCATGTGTGGCTACAACAGGCCAAAATTATTTCATAGCCCTGCTCTGTTCCTCTGTGCTTGCTCAGGCTCTGTGGGCACTAGTTATAGGTCATCCTCCTACCTCATGCAGTTGGCAGGTGAATCTGGGATCACGCAGCCTATCACAGACCATCTGAGAGCGTACAAAAGCTGTCGAGCTACAATTATAGGCGGCTTTACCATTTTCTGCTCCCTGCTTACAACAATAATATCTAAATGTTGAGATATTAAGCTTTTTTTTTTTTTAATAATACTGACCAAGCTACTACTTGGGCAGAATTAATCCACAGCTCTTTAGTGTGCCGCATGAGGCTCAGTGTTGGTACAAAAAGCAGTGCCTGCTGTCAAATCTGTTCACTTTAACTGGTGTTTTCTTTAAGTTCTTTGCTTACTATATATTTGTAATTAGGAAGATAGTTTTCTAATTTAACCTAGAGCCACTTTGTTTTCTTTGTTCTGGTCTGGTCTCATTTTTGCTGTTGATGTTGTAGTTGTTGTTTTTAGTATTTGCCTATTAAGGGTTTTTCTTAACTGGCTTTTCATCCTATTCTCGCTCCCCTGTTACAATCAGAGCTTGTACAAAAAACACATACAATATCAAAGCACATTATATGCTACGATGTGTCTACCCCTAACCTAATCAACATTTTTATTTCTATAGTAACAAATGAATGCACGATTCAGTTCAAAAAGAAAGAAAGAAAGAAACTGAATGGGTAGGGTGTGCTGCCTCACTAAAACAGCTTGTTATTAATTACACCTGTGCTATTTTTAACTGTCAAGTCTTCCGCTAAAAACTCTGTAGTGCGCAAAACGTCTTAAATTATGCACGGACGGTAACCCTGACGTTTGCATATACTTAGCAGAACCACATCATTGGTATAAAGCAGAGTTCGGGTCTGCTTTTAAATGCACCGCTGTAGCTAACACATCTGCGAGCAGTGAGCCAGCGCATAAGTGAAATGCAACTGAATGAGCAATTCACGCGTGAGCTTGGTTACCACAGCAGACTAAATAGGGCAACAACATCATCATTATCCATCACTCTGAAGATATAAAACTGTAATAAGGGAGTAGGGTGACCTTAGGCGGGGGCAGAAATTTTCCCGTTCTGCTGGTGGGGTACCGTCAGTTGAGGTTGGGGCATAACTGCTGACGCCACCACATTCCCAGGAATGACAAATGGGAGCCGAATACAACTGGAGGCGCTTCAGGGGACAC
Source organism: Etia nguti (assembly GCA_015106755.1). Taxonomy (NCBI): domain Eukaryota; kingdom Metazoa; phylum Chordata; class Actinopteri; order Cichliformes; family Cichlidae; genus Etia; species Etia nguti. The sequence goes on along the minus strand of VUQG01010187.1, from coordinate 75,935 downwards.
TGGGGAATGGGTGCACTGCGAATGGCACAATTGCCAGTTGAGGTTTGGAGGGAAAGAGAGAGGCAGAGCGAAGCGTGAGCTAGACTCAAAGACCCCAAAATAGAAGCGCTGCCTCCCACATCTCCATCATCCCTCTGCCACACGGGCTGGGGGGTGGGTAGGGGTCTGCATACATATATACTTACCAGATGTAAGTGCATCATATCAACAACTTCGAACCAAAGCTGCGTGTCAGACAAGCCACATCCTCACTGCTGGATTCTGAAAGTGCATTTAAAAGTTACTTAATCTACATTAAGGATCCTCATACTTTAATGTTTCTTAATGCTACAGTTCAATTTAACAATCCCCTTTGAGCAAGCACTTGGCGACAATGGAAAGGAAAAACTCCCTTTTGACAGGAAAAGGGAGTTTTTCCTTTTCCTGTTTCTTGGGCGGCCATCTGTCACAACCAGTTGGTGGTGAGGGGAGGGAGACAGGACAAAATACACTGTGGGAGAGAGCCAGAGATTAATAATAACTAATGATTAAATGCAGAGTGGTGTATAAACACCATCCATCCATCTTCTTCCGCTTATCCGGGGCCGGGTAGCGGGGGCAGCAGCGACCCGACCTCCCAGAAAGTTATTGTGATCCAGCCCTAACTATAAGCTTTATCAAAAAGGAAAGTTTTAGAGCTAATTTTAAAAGTAAAAAAGCCGTCTGTCTACTGAAACCAAACTGGGAGCTGGTTTCTCAGAAAAGGGGCCTAAAACCTGAAGGCTCTGCCACCAATTCTGCTTTTAAACCCTAGGAACTATGGCTATGAGGTGTTTAAGAAAAGATGGGGTCTGATTATTCAAGTCCTTGTATGTGAGTAGAAGGATTTTAAATTCAATTCTGGATTTAACAGTGAGCCAATAAAAAGAGAAGCCAATCTGGGAGCGATATGCTATAACGTATTCACTATCTGCTGTGTCATATAAGCCAAAATACATTTGGAAAAAACTAAGATGTGTATTTAAAGGTTTTTTTCTGTTTTACCACATTAAAAACTTTATATAAGGGCTTATATGTCTTTTTAATATTTATTAGCAGTGTTGACCCTGCATTCATGAACGTCTAGCAAAGCAAAGAGCTGCATGTGCAAGCCCAGCAGCCAAATCAAACCATTCCCTTCTTCTCAACAGCAATGCCGTTTAAACTGACACTGGAAGTAAGCTTTGATTGGCATGGTGTCATAAGATGATTTGATGGATTGATGTAAAGCGGCTCTCTAATGTTAGCTGATTAGCGCCCACGTTTGTTTTCAATAAACAATTTTTTTCTCCTTCTTCCTTGACCTTTGAGTCCTTTCATTATTCGCAGCAGCACAGATGTGAAACATTGCTAAAGTAAAGCCCTAACAGGGACTTCTTGTTATCAGAGATCGAACTGGGTGCATCGGCTGCAGTATGAGGATCTCAAGCACAGAAAACGTCTTTTTTGCTCCCATATCACTTTTTCCCCCATGGCCTTATTTTTAAGTGTTGATTTAAATAGCTGTGACTTGAAACAGATGGTTTTGTGGTGCATTTGTATGTCAAGTGTTAGCCAGCATCTTTTCAACAGTGTTTTGCCCTCCAGGGCTCTGTGCTTTTCATATAAAAAACCCCTATAAATAGCTAAATTCATCCTCTTTCGTCTTCCCTGTAATTGAAGAAGTACATTACAGAATTAAGACATTAGCTTAGTGTAACAGTAAATTGTGTCTCTGCATCATCTAACTCATAGGGAGGGAAAAAAACTGAACATTTATTCATGATACTGCCAGAACGTCCCCACATTAAAAACAGCACACTTGCTCAGAACCAAACATCTCAGTGGAGTAAATGCAATTAAGTGGTTAACATGTCAAATTAGAAATGTGATAGTCATGTAGATAATTGATGTCAGGCAAATGGCATGTCATACTGTCCGTCTGCAGCGTTCATTACAGCGGTGAGGATCCTGTAACTCAAGTTATACGCTGCCGGAAAATCCTTCCAGTCCCACTTCAATATTACGAGGCGTGATGGGCTAATGCAGTTGGAAGACAGGGGCAAATGAAATGTAACCGAGACAGTAGCTTACCACGCAGAGTGAGACCTTCCCTCATCTCCTCTGCCAAATTGGAGTGGATCATTGTGAGCTCCAGCCTCCCGGTACAAATCACAGGGGACAGAAGAATTCCAGGATCTCCCGGAGACCTCTGCTGTGATGAACTTCTACTTGTGCGTGAGTCAAAACACTGATTTAAAATTTAAATCTGCTTGAGTGAAAATAAAAGGCTACTTGGAGTTCATTTACACACTTTAAAATTAATGTTCCCAATATTTCTCTTAAATTTGCCCCGAGGTTGCTTCAACCCTTTCTAGCCTGTTAACTAACATCACATATATATTCTGTATCTGCATGTCCCAGCGGTGCCTTGAAGCAATAGCACATTTATAGTGAGGTAAATATTCCAATCTAAGACACCCGTGTTTTTTTATGTCAGTGCCACTGCATGAGGTACTGAATTATATTTGCCCTTTAATGCACATTTTTATTTGATATTTTTGAAAACTTTTGAAAGCCTAATAGAAGTTTAAATACAGTTCTGAGGGCTCCAACTCGTCTAAATTATATGAAAGTTTTCAGTTTTAGGGGATCTTATATTGTTGTAAGTGAAAGTGCTAAGGTCAAACCACGGATCGCATGAGAAAATTCTAAAATCACGTACAAATAAAAATGAGTCAGTCACTATAAATATATAATTATAATAGAATTTCATGAATAAAATCCATCCAATCTACAATTGTTTTCTTAATTTTTCTGCATACAGTAGCTTGTGAATGCCTCTGTGTTAGGGTACGCTATATGATTGAAGAATATGATGTAAGGTTGCAAAGGGCTTCCAAAAACTGCAGGGACACAAATGGCCACTTGAGGCTTCCTCCAAAATGAGTAAATCCTTAAAATACCCAACTTTGATGGTGAAATTCACACCTTTACACCATGGCACAAAAGCATTTCATTTCTCTATAGCTAAGGCACCTAACTGTACTTCTTGAATTCCTCTGTGTTACAGCTCATCCAGGAACTTTTTGCTCCCCTTTTTGTGAGAAAAATGTAATACACTGCTCAATAAAACATTAAAAACATTACACACTTGATCATCACAGTTTAACACAATCAGTGAAACTTCAGGGACATCAGTCAGTCCAGTTAGGAAGCATAAACTATTGTGAAATCATATTATCTGCTTCAGTGCAAAGTAAAGTGACAACAGGCAACAACAAGCCCCATAACTGACTGGTTTTGCAGGTCGTGGCCACAGACCATCCTGTCTTCTTGCCCTCATCCCCGGCCGGTTGCCACAGATTGCCGCCCCTCCCTGAGCCTGATTCCGCTGGACGTTTCTTCCTGTTAAAAGGAAGTTTTTTCTTCCCTTTATTGCCAAGTGCTTTCTCACAGCAGGTCATTTGATTGTTGGGGTTTTCTCTGTATTATTGTAGGGTCTTTACTGTACAATAGAAAGTGCCTTGAGGCAACTGTTGTTGTGATTTGGTGCTATATAAATACAATTGAATTGAACTGCTCCCTCCTTATCCCACCAGACCGATTTTTCTCTAGTTTAGCTTTTTTTTGTTGGTCTCCTTATAACTACTAATAGCATGAAACAGTTGGGAAGTAGATGGAGGAATCTCCTCACAGATCTAGATACGATCATTAGTGAGCTGCTGGACAGACTGTGGTGCTATTTGGGGATGTCAAATGCAGTTATATACAATGTCCCAGAGGTTCTCAATTGGATTCAGGTCTGAGAATGTAAGGGCCGGTCAATGGCATCAATGTCTTCTTATTGCAGGAAGTGCCTACACACTCTGACCACCAACTACCTAACAATAGTCAGCGTTCTGTTAGCAAACACATGGGGATGCGATCCTCCGAGGATATGCAGTCAACAGCGTCTCCAAACTCTTTCATGACTGTATCAGAATCTGCTCTGATCTGTGGCGAGAACAGTCTATGGTTGTATTCTGCAAGATTGTGCACTATGAGTGCATTTTACACAAATGCACTCATAGTGCATGCATGCATTATTTATTTTTCATTTGTATATTTTTAAAAGCATTGTACTTTTCTGTGGTAATTTGCTGTCATGTAGCCATGGTAACACGCTGGAATGAATTGTATAACTTTAACTGTAATAATACAGAAGGCCAATATTCAACTGAGTTCAGGTTTGTTTATACAGCATAGGACCAACAATGACAACAGTCACCTCAAGGCGACCATATATAATTATATATAACCTTCTGCCTCTGTATTACAGCAACCTCCAGACTGTATGAACAGGTCACAGGTGTGATGCATGTGCGCATACAGGCACAAACACACAATCATCCCAGGCTTTTCTTGTTTTCATCTTGTTTATTTGCAGTGAAAAAAGAAATATTGGAGAATGGGATGAACTACAGGGCGTCATCACACTCAAGTATTTACAGTGTGATGACACATGTATCAGAATATAACGGCATGCATCAGCTTTCCATGCGACCCCTCTTAAGATTCTTATTATCAGGTTCATATCTGTGTTAGGGTTGTGTGTAAGCTTTCAGGTTGACCTTGAACGTGCATCTGGAAGGACAAACACCTCTACAACTCTAAGGAGGCTCGGAGAAGGAAAGAGCTGAACCTGTTAAATACTGCAAATGTAATGTGGCAAATACATTTTGGAGGGAGCCTCTCAGCTGATGAGGGGATACATTTTTAACCGTTTTGTAACGCCGGTTATTATTGAAGGCAGTGTTTCGTTACCATCTGTCACCGCCGTGTGCGTTGGGGGACACGCGTTATAGATTGTTTGTGATTGCGCTTGCATGTGTGAATAACAGCGAAGACTGAGAAGTGAGGCTCTGAAAAGTGCGCTACAGTATGCATGAGTGTATTTCGTGCAGGTGTCAGATGGAATAAATGCAATCGCTTTTGTTTCTGAGCAATGCCGAGCCATGTTAACATGCACACGGGGCTACAGCAGACATATGTTCCCTTGAAAAACACTGCATACATAACATTTGTAAGAAAATAAGCTAGAGGCTACAATAATGTACTGGCTCCAACCAGTAAGGAAAGCAAGCGTGCGTGTGTTTGTGTGTCTCTTTTTTTTCTGAATGGACAGGTGTATGTGTGGTTTTATGGTGATGAGCTGTCTGAGTGTGTTCTGTAGACAGCACCTCAATGTTTATGCAGTGCTGATAGTCTCCAGGAAAACATTGGGGAAAGAGTGCTGCTTGATATTTATACACAGCAGCCATACCGTCTGGCAATGATGATGGCTCCCTCATGGCCCCAAAAGACAGCAATAAACCCAGAGAAAGCACGAGCAAGGCGGAGTGAGAAATAGAGCGGGATATATGGAGTGCAGTCGAAGAAGTCAAAACACGGCAGCTTTTATGAAGGATTTGAAAAAAGAAAAGAAAAGAAAAAAGGGTAGAAGAGGAGAAAAATGGCTGCAGTGCTAAAGTGAAACCAGTTCAGGTAACTAGCAGAGTTTTGAATTGCTGGTCCTCATTGTGTTAACCTAACACAGCAAAAATGATTAATATTATCCATCAGAAGTAGCATTTCTCTATAAAGAATAAGATGGACTTCCACCGAGCAGGCATCTCTGTGTCTTATTTTTGACAGAAGTGAGTCCACTCTGTTTTCGGGGGGTCGGTTTCCTGCTGCAGAATCAGTTTCAGCACATAAAACAAATATTTGCTCATCTTTAAAATCTCATATCAAGCACAACTGCAGCAGTCCAAGAGTTGGGCCTAACATTCTTTCAGAGTGGCGAAGAAGGCTGATGTCACGCAGCCATCTGTCACACTGGTGGTCCAAACCTCAGCTGGAAGTGGACCGGCGTGATCCAGACTGGCCCGGCCAAGGCGAAGCCCACCTGGTGGGCATTTAGTACAGCTTCACTCTCCACCCCTGCAGTGCCAAGGGCACTGGCTGCTACAGCCCGCCACTATTGATCCTTTTGGAGACCGAGCCTCGGTCTCGCTTCAGCAGTGGCAGGTAACCAGGCACCAGATGGCCAAAGAGACCACCGCCCACACATGGGCACCCACACACGCACGACCAAATAAACAAGACCTGATTCAGATCACTTTTCCGTAGAAGCCACAGCAAGCATATGGTCTGTGGCTTGTACGCACAACTTTTGTACACATTTCTTTTTTTTTTTTGACACCAATACAACTATTCACTGCATGTTTTTGCACAGTCACAGTACTGGTAGTGTTTACCTTTTTTGTATTCATTTATTACTATTTTTAGAAGTGTGGGGTTTAGAAGTCGGTTCATAATTATCAGCATGATCACAGCAACAAGACCCACTGTTTATCCCCACATTCATTCACACTTATTAGCCAATACGCTGGTGAGAAACAGCACCCCACTGGCTGCAGGTTATTTAAGTCCTGTGGAGGAAACGGCAACAAAACGCGTCAGTGACAGCATGGGAGCTGCGTAATTTAAGCTCCTAATTTCAGCAAGAAAGTCACTTCCAGGCCGACTGAGCTGACAAAGATGAAACTGACCATAGTGAAGTTCACAGGATGTTTCATGTCCTCATTTATTCATTATTTTGCAAGATTAAAAGAGTTAAACGTGTCAGCTAATGAGCACAGTGTGACCCAGCACGTAGTTAAGCAGTTTCCCGCTAATAAAGCCAATATTCACAATTGTAACGTGCGCCTTATCCTTGAATTTTTTTTTTTCAGGGTCCACTTTATCTGAAAATTCGCCAACTCCAATTTATTCATTCAAGTCTTCATTAAAAGTTATGTCTATAAATGTGCTTCTTAGATATGACAAAAATATATTCAAGCAATATGATTCCCTTTTTTCATTTAATAAATATAACTCGGGCTGGTTTTATGTTTGCTCAGCCTTCTTTGCTTTTATTTGCTTGCATGTGGCTATGAGGTTGCCTGTTAATGTACAAATATCACAGTGCAAAAATACAAGAGCATTGCATTAGTAGAAGTGGTAACATACTACAGGTTAGTACAGAAAGTTCTATTTGTGTATATTCTTTTCAAAGAAAATACTTCGTTAAAAATACTTCAGTAAAAACCCAAGTTCCAGTGCAACAGTATGGTTGAGAATCATGTAGGAACTTACAACATTAAACACTTTTTCAACAGGGCTGTGGCTTATGTTGCTAAATTAGGCAGACTGCTAAGCAGGCTGTGTACAAAGGATGGGCAAAGCTAGTGTGATGTCACCCGTCGCTCTGTGAACTCCCGTGTTGAAGACATAAGTTTTGCCAGCTTCATGTTGTTTCTTTGGAGCCAAAAAACAGGTGGAGTGCTAAGTTATCCTCTAGTGCTAGCAAGCTTCAATAGATATGTGCAGCCAGGCTGTATGAGTGCATCACACAGATAGCAATAGCGCCTAAACACTATTAATGTACATTCAACTACACAACACAAAATTCTCCTGAAAGTGATAAGCACAATAAGCAGGGGTTAAAGTGAGACTTGGCAGGTGGGGTAACCCTCATATCTGGTATTGTAGTGCATACGTTTTATTGGGAGTGCCAACAAATCTTTCTTTGTGTAAAGGCTGTGATCAAATGATCTGTCCTGCTGCTGGTCTGATGTTACATGAGCTATCATGGCTGCTTCCAACCTTTAGTGAGTACAAGGCTACAGTAGCCTTGTACTAAGGTAGTAATTATACCTTAGTTTACCGCTACCCATGAACACCACAGGCTGCTCTGCTCCCATCTAAAATAGCCTGTACTGTAGGCAGTACTGCCTTCACTAAACTGTCGGGTCTTCCAAAACACACAAATTACCATAATTTGTTTTTCAAGATCTTTCAAAATGCATTAGCAGATGATTTTAGCAGTGCTTCATGTATGACTTTGTGATTACAAAAATTCCAATGTGGATTAGTATGTTACATGTAGCTTTAGATTTCCAGTTTATAAAATGCCACTTGCTATTCAGTCCTTACCTTTAAATATAACTTTGAATAACAATAATAACCTCTCCTGCCATTTTTCATGTCTTTCATCTCTGAAATTGTCGGATATGAACTCCCCCCCCTCCCTAAAAAATACACACTGCACGACATCTACAGCTAGCAGACAGATTGCTATAAAAAGCTAGTGTTTGGTTGCACTTGTTAGACTGCATTTTAAATGACCTACCACTTAAAAACAGGTTATAATGTTCATACTCGCTCCCTGTCTGTAGAGTTAACTAGATCCTGAAGTATTGCAAACACAAATTTACTGACATCCATATACACAAGCTAAGCTAAGCTAGGCTAAGCTAAGCTAAGATAGCGTTTATCAACCCTACAGTTGGGGAAAAAACCCTACAGAGGTAGCAGTGTAGACACCCACCTCATGCAAAGAAACCACGCCCCAAACAATGCATACTTTAAGGCTTAATTCAGTTTAAATATATTGTGGCATCTATAAAAATTCAAATCCTATACAGTTGGCATGGTGAAAATATGCAATAGATATAAAAAATATATTTTGAATCAGACATTAAACATCTTTATTTGTGCTGTAAAAATCTGCATTTTAACACTGGGAATCAATTGGATTTGACTCACTTTTGGATTCAGCCTCATGTGGCCATTTGAGGAACTGCCGTTTTTGGCATTTGTGTTGTTTCAGCTCCAGGGCTTGATACTCAAACTCAAAATAAAAATAAAAATCTATTAAAAAAGACATGAAATACAAGTGCATCAGAAGAACTGGACTGTATATCTTTATTATGTGCTATGTACATCATTTACAATATAATACAGCAACAATACAGGGTTATGCTACACACTCAGGATTGCACAGTTTTAGAGTTAGGCCACAGCGGTTGGGTACCGTGGTTATGAGACATAACAGTAAGTACAGCATACATCTTTGGCTTCATTGAAATAACAAAAGCATGAACACAGACAATGCAAACTTTAGTCCACAGGAAGTACTGACCAAAAAAAAGAAAAAAGAAAAAGAAATCCATGTTTTCTTCATATTTGAATTATGTTTCAGGTTAGTACAACAACACAGCCCTGAATTCAGTCAAAATGCTTTTCCCCATGTGGGATGTGCCTGTGCATACGGACATAATCTGTGCATACACCAAGGGGATCACAATAGCGAGAGCAAATTCTAATTCATTCTCTAACTGGCATCATTTCTCCCAGCCTATTAATTTGTGGTAAAATGAAACTAGTCCTCATTTTGCTGGGCTTGTTTTCCAATTGAGGCCGCCTCTCTCCCTCCTCGCCCGGTAATACAGAATCTCCGATTCTCCTCCCACCAACACACAGCGGCGGTCACAGCCTACAGAGCGCCGGGGTGAGGGACAGAATACAGAGAGAAACAGAGGAGACGGAGATTGGATGAAAGATAGATGGGGAAAGAGAGCAGTAAAGAGCGAGTGGGAGAGAGAGGAGGGGAGTGACGCGGTGAGATAGAGCGAGAGAGAGGGGAGCCGACAGAGAGATGGATGCAGCAGGGTCGCTGAGGTGAGGAGATGGTGTAATGATTAGATCACAGATACCCTTGAGCCTTCCTCCCGTCCCTCCTGCCCACA